>VDFB02097929.1:0-18608 GCA_007258455.2 Sequoia sempervirens
ATGAAAACTTGTATGTCTAACCACCTTAACTTGGTCAAAACTTCACGAAATTCATTTTTTTTAATCCTATAGTATGCGAAGCATAGAATGTGACACATGTTTTGGATTCAAAAAATGTGATACCATTTGAAAGCTATAGATATTTTTCAATCAACCTATCATTCAGAACTTTATTTGCAATTCAAATAGAAAAAGAATAATAATTATTTATTAAATTAAAAGTAAAGCATAATTTATATTGGTGGAAAGATGAGAATATCCTTTAAAAACCCTTTTCATTTCATAATTTATATTTGTGAATAAAGATCTTGGTATCATCCTATAAAGTCTATCACTTTCTCCTTAGGTCATTGTTTGCAATGGACTAAATCCATTAGTGTAACTTGAGGTCTAATGTTCATGTGAAAGTGTTGAAGGAACTCATTAATAAGTTGTGTAAAGGAATTAATTGAGTTATTTAGCAATGAAGCACAACCATGTCTTCTAATTATATAGGATTTTTTTTTTTTTGAGAAGGGCATCTTGAAAAATAAAATCACTACACAAGATGTGGTAAAGGTTGACACATGTTTGTTGGGATCTCATTTTCTATTATACTTCTCAAAGTGAGGTATCTTAATGTTTTGTAGTGTGGGTATCTTAAGGATAGGGAATGATAATGGACTACATGTGATATATTTAGTTGGGTTAGCATTGGTTTGATTTTGGTTCATGTTTGTAATTTTATGTTATAAGAATGAGATGTTAAATTGTAAAAGTTGATTTATTACAGGTTCATTTTATGACATGTTTTGGGAAAATATGGAATATGTAAGAATATTATTAATGGTTTGAAAGTTATTGTTTTCAAGTTTAATGAGAAATGGAGTGAATGGAGGTATGGTGGATAAAGGGACAAAGTTGTAAGGATTCCACAAGAAAACTCTAAACTAGAGTTAAGACCATTTCTATATTGTGTGGTAAATGTTATGACTAGAGTGGTAAAAGTAGGAATGGAAGGCATAATTTTTGGGGAGGATGCTTGTCTTCCCATTTGATTTTTATAATTAGTGAGGACTTGGGTGCAACTAGTTTTCAGAGGGATATTTTCATCTACTATATGAGCGAGCCTACATAATACTTATATCCCTCATGAATCATTGATTAAATTCCTAAGGTTATCAACTAATTTAATTTTTTCTCCAACCAAAGGTTTGATGCTTAAGTATTGTTGAAGGCTCTCTAAGTCTTTTTTTGTATTGTTTAATTTTATCCTAAGGTACATGGGAAACAATAGCCTCTAGGTCCACATGAATGTTAGGTGATGAATAAGGCATTGGTAATGTAGGATTAGGAAGATAATCAAAGATAAATTGTGTAGATGTAACTCTTTGCTGGGTAAAAAATAATGAGACTTAGGGTCAACACTTGATGTTATTATAGCATGAGAATACATAAGTTTGTAAGTATGCATCACAAGGGTATTGGATATGGGACACTAGGTCATGAAGATCATAAATTTATTACAACATTTAAGAAAATTGAGTGCTCATATAATGAAGAAAAAAAATGTAGGTGACAAACATTGAAACAAATTTTTGGAAATAAAAATTAGGTTTGCACAAAGGTCACAAAGACAATATTTTGATTAAAATTTGGATAAAAATTAGCTGGACAAGGGTGATGGCACCCTAGACTAGAGTTGCAAAATTTTAATAGTTCACATGTGAAAGAATTTTTTTTTTTTGAAATTATGTAAGAAAAACTATTTTTCTATGTGAATCACATATATGCATAAAATTTTATGCTCTTAAAGAAATACAATATGTTCAAATGACAATTTATAGAATTTTAAATGCCATGACTAACTAAATTTATCTTGAAAATACTAAAGGATAACACTTTTTTAAGCAGCTAGGTTGAATTATGAAGGTAAGAAGATTGTGAAAAAGAGCTCTAGAAATTATCAAAATCTCATTAAAAATTTCTTTGAAGACAACGAGAATCCAAAAAGGTGTCAAAATGGGTATGCCATATTGAAACTCCCTCCTCCCTATGCTCTTGTTATTTTTCATATAATGAGATATATTACTCTTAAACCTAGCATTATATGATAGCTCATGGGTTCCATTTCTTTATTTTGAATCATATATTGCATAATGATAAGATAAATCTTCCTTTTGTTTTTTTTCCTCCCTCTAACAAAATATTGAGGATGGAACCAATCCTCCTTTGAACCAGGGTCTGATTAGGGATCTTTACAAGTATGTGTTTGCCACCACCCCTCAAAGAAACCTATAATTTGATATTTTAAAGAAAAATCCTCCCTCGAATAGCTTTGTTAGGATCAAGCTTGTTAATAATCAACCCCACTCTCTCAGCTGAATGCGTAAGTTGGCTAAATTTTTTTTTCTCCCTCTACCACCCTCAACCCATTCACTAATGTGAACTTCTAAAAAATCACCCCCAAAAAGTGCAAGACCTCCCCTCTCACCCCTATTTCTTCTAAACAAAGAAAGGTGGAATTAAAGGATGCCAAAAAGAAAGGCCTCACTATTACAACTTCTGATGATTAGGATGCTAGATTGAAAAGTGGAAATATCATTCTTTGAAGAGGTCAAAGGTTTGTTCGACTTTCCAAGGCTACCTCCAAGGATAAGGAAATAGATAAAAAAAGAAAAAAGGTAGTTGAGGAGGAGGATATTGAAACCTCTAAGGAAGAATTTACTCCTAATAGTTTAGGTGAGACTTAAGATTCGAAGGACGAGGAGGTTAGTGACCCTAAAGTGGAGGGGGGTTTTCAAGATGAGGACTATAATCTTGATAGGGATTGTGGTAATGAGGATAGAGAGGAGAAATTTTTTGAGGAGGATGAGGAAGTTGAGGTCAAAAATTTGAACCCTATGACTAAGGAAGAGAAGGAAACTATTATGCAAAAATCCCCTTTGTAGGATAATTGTAATAAGGGATTTTAATATCCTTGGTTCTAAGATTGAAGCCCTCAATGCTCATATGACCCAAGTGGAAATGCAACTTGGTGATGATACCAACTATAAAAAATTTGAGGAAATGGAAGATGTAAAAAATATCAATGTTGTCATTAATGGCAACAAGAAAAAATTAGTGATGGGTATGATATCGACGCATGTAAAAATTAGGAAGAAGTAGAAGAAAAATGAAAATCTATTGGAAAGGAAAAAGTGGTAAAGACTAAGAACAAGGAAAATAATGAGAGATGGTTGGATGTTGTGGTTGAGCTTCGGGGAAATTGAAGTCTTATTAAGGACTCTTAATGTTTTTTTCTTTTCTCCATGCTTCAGTTTTGTCTCAAATACATGGGCCTAAATTCATTCTTAAGTATGGATATTAGATTTTTTTCTTTCACCTTATACTAGTTTATTTTATTTTATTATAATGGTTTTAGTATGAATTTTTAGTATGTTTTAGTGATTATCTAGATTATGCTTAATGGTCTATGGCTTCCTGCTAGTTTTGTTGTTGATATTGTTTTTGGTTTTGATAAGTGGCCTACTTGCCATCATGATGATAATCTTGATATTGGGATTCATGCCTATTCTTGATGGTTCTTTTGGTATGCTATATTTTTTTTAGTCCTTTGCTATTTCTGGTTGGCTGCTCTTTTTCTAGTCTGAACATTTGTTGGGTTGTTTTTACTCTATTGTTAGCTTTGTATGGGATTAGGTCCCTTCCCTACTTATTTAATCAATTTTTTTATTTTAATATTTTGAAATGATAAACAATATGTAAATATTTACTTTTTCAATGCTTTTCACTAAAATGTGCATTCACTTTCGATAAATGAAAAAAACCCAAGATCATGCTTAGATTTCATAATGAAAGACTTATGATTTAAAAGAAATTTACAATTGTAAAAAATATTGGTTTAACCAAAATATGATGTGGGAAAATTGATTTGTGGTCTAATTCATTCCTTTCTTGACATTAAATTAGAGAGGAACCAAAAATGATCATATAAGACTATTTGGCTACTATCTTCAATAGAAGAGCTAGAATGGTTGATCAAAGTTTTGGTCACTCTTTTTGTCATAGGGTTGATTTTATTTATTAGGAATTTCATTAAATTGAATTTGTAAATGTAAAAATAGGTAAATTATGCAACTATAACAAACAATTGTGAAAAAAAAAGTACAAGGCTGATGTATAAAAACTAGTGACAAAAAAGGAAAGTGTAGAGATAGAGGAACCTAGCATATAAATTATGGTTGAAATTTTCAAGGGCGATGGGACTTTATACTAGATATTGTTGATTTCTAGAATCTTTTAACATGTACACATGAGTCACATTCTAAATATTATTTATTTATAGACTCAACTTTGAATCTTCATCTACTGTTGAATTATTCCTCTTGCCCTAATTTGTTGAAATAGTAGGATTGAATTCTTGATCTTTATATTAGATATTCAATATTCTCCCAAATTTACTTTAGATTTTCCACATGAAAACAAGAGAGGGGAGAAAGGGTTATGCCATATAGGGGATTTCCTAAGCCAAACCCCACTTTTGTGTTTTTACCTCCATAATGAATATGATGATGTAAAGAGTGCTTAGACTTGGTCGGGAAAAGGAAAATGGATTAAAAAAAGTGATAAATGATAAGTTTTGCAACTCACCACTAAAATATTATCTCCTTGATGGACTAAATCCATGATGCACATCTCATGCAAGGAATATTTTCTTATTGATAGGAAATCCTACAAGTGTTAGTACTTAAAATAAAAATGAACATAAAACATTAATATTATTTATGAACTTAATGCATTCCCAACATGAACCTTGACTAGTGAAAATATAGTAACAATGTTTCTTGTTCTGCTCTTGTCTACTCTTGGATGCTCAATTTATACTCAAATTTCCTTCTTGATTGCATCTAGTTTTAAATGGTGAAAAATAAGTTTATATTTATATGCATTTCTTCACTTCTCACAATATTAATTGTGAAAAGCCAACAAATGACTATTAATTTGAAAACATAAAATTATTGACAATAAAATATTCAAAATTGGACCAAAATAGGTTGGTCAAGGGTGGTAATGCCATAGACCAAACCTAATTTGAAATTTTAATTCCTAGTTTTATTGTAATTTTTTGAAAATGATAGTAAAATAGGTAAATTATCAGCATAATTAGGTCCAAGTAGATAAGGGGGAGTTGAACATAGTTTGAAATTGTCAAGGTCAAATATTTATGATACCACATCCCCCATCCATTGATATAAAATGTTTCTAATCCATTCTTACTTCATCCCTATGCCCCATATTTCTATCCTAAACATTTTCCTCACCCCACTTAATGTTATATTTGTGTGCACATGGATCCTAATCCATCTTTTTGTCTATGCTCTCATATTTATCTTGATATATTCATATGTATCTCATCCATCCTAATTATTTCATTATCCCTTCACTCCCTTTAGGCTAATATAGATTTTTTATCTAAGAATATTTTCCTCCATCCTAATAATTTAACTATCCCTTCAATCCTTTTAGGCTAATATATATTTTTTAGTCTAAGAATATTTTCCTTATTTTCTCCTATCTAATCCCCTTACTCTTAGTGACCGTACATAACAAGAAAATCATAATACGTATAATCCATCTTTGAAACCATTGATGGGGATGATGTACACACACACCAATATGTAAATAAATTCTCATAGAGTATCGCGGGAACCTACCTTTCTTGAAATACTCCACCAGGAAACCTAAATCTAAGGAAAATTTGACTTGATCCCAAGACTCATTTATGTCAGGTCTTGATGCACTAGGTTCACTCAAGTTTTGTTGTGATATTACTATTAAACATGAGGGGTAAATGGTTGTAAAGAAATGGCTCAAATTTGAAAGATAGAAACATAATCTCAATTTGGCAATTCAAATGTCACTCAATAACTTCATGAAATCAAAGAATTTGCAATAATATTTCATGAAACTCAAATTAACTTTCATTAATTCAAGTAGATTTAGCATTAAGCATTCAATAACTTGATGGAGTCAAAATATTTATAATAAAACTCCATGTATTTATCATTTTTTGGAACATTTATGGAATATAAAGCATCTATTCTAAAATAATGTGTAAAAAATTACTAAAAAGTAAAAATTTCTCCTAGGTATTATTCACACATGCCTCAAGAAATAACCAAACCAAAGAAAACTATTCCATACATCACCAAATTGCTTCACTGCTAGGAATAGAGTGATGCAATATTTTAAAGAAAAGGGGATCATTTTCCACCAGATAGTGTTAGTTTGCACCCTTAAATGGTGTAGGATATAGTCTTGTTTGATAGGAACAAACAATCAGCTACATAAGATTTCATATCAGGAAATAGCTTTGAAATTGGCTCTAATATTAACTAACTTCTAATGAAACATACAAGTTGTTAGTCTAGAATGGAATAGAAAATAGGAAAGATAATAAAACTTCAAAAAAAAATAATTATTTGACATCCAAAATTTCTAAACTTAACTTAAAATGATACATCTCTTGGCCTTTTATAAGGACAAGACTGCTCAAGAAATTCAATCAACACATGAGAGGGAATCCAAGGCATGAATCATAGAAAGACATGTGGCACATGACAGTTGGCAAGAGAACTTCTGAATAAGTCAATAGATTTTGACCTTCTTAAACACTTTGAAACTTCTTAACTTATGTCTTTAAAATTTGACTAGGAGATCAAATCAAATTGAGTAGATTTTTCAAACAAAATGTAGAGACTTCCTCTACTAGATATTCAAGGTGATCAAGTAGAACTAGTTATTCAAATCCATTGGAAATTTTGTTCCTATATTTAGTTTCAAGCTTTAGGCTAAAACACTAGGATGTAAATCACCCTAGAGCTAGGAACCCTTGTTCATCACATGTGAAATACCTGGGTCCTTGGTATCTTGGTTGTCAATATTTCTTCATGAAAAACTTTGTTCTTGCATGATCTTTCAAAGTGCACCACTAAACCTGGTAACATCATATGATCTACTTGCAACACAAATTTTCCTAACCATCCATACCAGAAAATTGTCCAACAACCTATTTCTCCTACACATAAAACTCCATATATCAATCCCTTTAAAAAAAATATTAATAAAATATCATTAACATAAAACTATCGTTAATCATAAATCAATTTTAAAACAAGTCATAAATAACACACTTTTAATGTATTCTTGTGTAATCATTACATTAGGTGGGCTACCATAAATTTTAGGCATTCAAGAAAATCAAACAACCAATGTTAACACTTTAGCACCAATGCATCCTTTATAAGTGGTACCCAGTACCTAACATCTTTCAGCTTTACCAGAAAAAAACTAACTTCGATCCCAGTTACCATAGGACCTTTTGTACCCTCGAAATTAGCTCCCGGACTGCAACAACTTACCAAACTTTGCTTTGAACATTTCAAGATCAACCTGGTGCCCCGATACCCAATATATTAAGCACCATGAATTTCTTCAAAGATTTCCACTTTTAACATTTTTCTCCCCTAGTGATCCTCGGCTAACTAGTGCCTACCATAAGAAATTTTTTTATAGCCTTGTTGCAAGCATTCATCCCAACCCAATCATCCTCATTGTGATGCATCCTTCCAAATCATTGTGTTATTTTAGGATATATTATTCCCACATCAACAATATTTCATCCATTATCAATCAATCTTAGCTTTTCAGCTTACTTGGGGGAAAATATTATTTATCCTTAAATCCTCTTATGCATGATTTATTTCTTTTCATCTCCTCCTTCCATTATCTCTTCCTCTTCCCATCCTCCCTTCTACTCATTATCTTGCATCATCTTCCTCCTTTCTATTGTATCACCTCATCCATTTTGAGAGCACACCTATATTGTCCCAAACTTGCATTTCCTCTCAAGGGGACACCCCTAATCCTCATCTTTACTCCCATCATATTTATTTCTAGTCACCCCTTTGAATTACTAGGGCATCTTCTTAAATCTAATCATCTTCTTCTAGGTGCTATGTTTTAATTTTCTCTAAAATGATGCTACTTTGTAACACCATCTCAAAGAGGGGAAAAGTATAGACACCTAAAATTGACCATTTAAATTTGGTCAATTTATCCCTAATTCTTCCAAATTATTATCCTCCATATAATTAATAATATTCCTATTATTTAACTAATGTTCACTATCTTGAAATTCTTTCAATATAATCCCTTATATCACCCCTAAATATTAAGGTAAATAATCAAAATTATTTATTTATCTATGTTCATCCTACCTTACTCCTTCTCTCATATAACTTAAACAAATAATTTCCTATTTAATTTTCCCCCTCACATGTCCCATCCTCTATTACTTTTCATTATCCTCTGCAATCTAATACTATTCTGTTGAATACACAAGACAACTAAGTTGGGGGGGCTGAATCAATTGTACATTAAAACATTAAAACCCTCATTAACATTCAAATACACATCAAATTTAATAACCTTTAATCTGTTAGAATGATTTATCATGAAAGAAAATAACAAAAACTAAAACACATCAACACCATGAACAATAGAACACCAAGTTCCTCCCTTTATTTGTTGGTTCTTATGGAAAGAAAGGAATAATAGGATATTCAGAAACACTAAGATGAATCCGAAAGAGGTGTTTGGGATTGAAGCTCAGCTCATTGGGGAAAATATTTCTCTTTTCAAAGGAAAAAAACTGGATAAAGGGCCCACTGATTTGGAAATAGGAAAAGCTAAAGCTTGGCATCAGAACCTGGATGCCAACTCGTATGATAATTCCAATTTTCTGGCTAGGAGAGCCACTATTTGGAAACCCCCTGATAGAGACTGGTTTAAATTAAACTTTGATGGGGATGCTAAGGGAAACTTGGGCAGAGCAAGCATAGAAGGTGTTATCAAAGATCACAAAGGTAAGTGGGTGACTGGTTAGGCTGGGGGGATTGGTCAACATTTGTTAATGATAGCAGAAGCTAGAGCGCTGTTAAAGGGCTTACAGATTGTGGTTTCTTTGGGGATAGAGAACCTACATATAAAAGGTGACTCTAAGTCCATAATTGATGCTATAAATTTTAATAGACTCCTAGGGTGGAACACTAAGGATATTCTTCTTGACATCAGATTGCTTGTGGCTAGATTAAAATTAAATGTGGCCAATCATATCTATAGAGAGGGGAACCAAGTGGCTAACGCCTTAGCCAATTTTGGCTCTCACTGGAATTTATTCAAATTTTGGCATGATTTAAGTCTTCTTGCACCAAATATTTATAGTATCATAGTTAAGGAACAAAGCCCTTTCATGACTCATGATGGAAACACAACTTGTGCTTAATTGAATTATTGGGGGGGGGGGGCACTAGCTTCCTCGTCGGGCTTTGTGGTCTTATTGGTTTGATGAGATGGATGATTAGCTATATTGATGGAATGGATACCATGTGGATTATTTCAAATTATAGACTAAAGCATGTTTGGAATAAGGAAATTATTTTTTATTGCAGCAAGTAGCGGTTGATTAGCTCTAAGCTAGACCATACTTATCATAATCTCCTTATGAGGATTCTTTTGAGATTGCAGATTTTAAATTTTTGTGTTTTTGAATTTCATGTGACTTGTAATTATGAAACTAAACTCCTCTTTGGCTTTTCCTTACTCACTATTTTGGTTTGGTTCCTTATAGCCTCTATTTGGGGTATATCTAAATTTGACCATCCTCCAATTGCTATCCTTTTAGGGATTTCTATTTTTTTCCTTGTGACTATCCTACATAGGTTTCAGAATTTTTGCTACATGGAAGGAAATCCTTCCATGTTGATCATGTACTTGGTGCTTAGCCACTTATGCGAGAATTTACTCATGAAATCCTATGTTATGATTGTTACTGGGAAATTATTAGCTCATGTGTGTGATCTGTCCTTAGGCTTGATTCCCAAAAATTGTCATTTGTGGCTTAAATGCTTTAATGCGAGGGTGATTTTTCACCTTGCTATTTTGCCTAACTTTCTGGTTTTTCAGGGTTCTTGGTTTTACTGTGAGCAGTGCAGAGTCATGGGGCGGGATTGTGTACAAAAAAAGCTAGATAATTGCAATGAGTTTCACAAGGATCTGCTTTTCTAGCATATTTGCATTGAAGGTGGCATTCCTCCTCTGATGGAGAGACTTGTGGGCCATGACCCTAATTTGTCGACCCAATTCATCAACTCTTGGAATAATCAACAAGTGATTGTGGGAGGCATCTCCTTTAGGGTTGATGAGGAAGTGATTGCGTAAGCGACAGGCCTCCAGAGTTCTGGCATGAAGCATCCTAAATAGTTGAAGACCCAGGACAATGCTAGTATGGATAAATTCTTTGTGGGTGATGAGAACCTTGTGTGCAACTAGTTTGGGTTTGAAGAGGAGGCTTAGCCATGGAACTAGGTGTGTCTTGCATTGATGAAATATGTCACGTTGGAAGGAAGGTACAAGAATTATATTACTATTACCATTTTCCCCTATTAAATCACCTTAGGCATAAATTTTTAATGAGCATTCCCTTTTATCTTCTCTTGGACCTTCAAAGTTCTATTGAGAAATGTGTGGAGTCTACTACTTTAAATCCCAATGAACCCACTCCTATGCCACTTCATCAGGGCCTTATCCTAAGACTCTACTAGTTTCATTTCGCTTTATGCCCTCTGAAACCCATTTCATCTATCTGCATTGAAGAAATTCAGCCACCCAATGAGATGAAATTATCTTCGGCTGAATCCAAAGGCCCTACCAAGATAAGCCACCCTGTCCCTAAGGATTCTCAAAAAACCAAAAATACTACCAAAAAACTAAAGGGTGTTGAGGGAGCTGCCCAAACCTATGCAACGGTGAGCTTATGTGATCTCAAGTCTACCCCTGCAAAGACTCCTAGCAAGGCTGGGCCGAAAAAGAAAAGTAAGGAGGAGAAGGTGCCTATGAATAAAGGGAAAAATGTCATGAGCAAGGATGCCTTAGGTGACACGGTGGTGGCAGAGACTATGATTGTGGGTTGTGATACCATCATTTGGCATTCGAGTAGATTGGTGAAGAACATAAAGAAAATTTTGGTTAGAGATTTGGACACTAAAGAGGAGCTATCAGACAATAGAGATAGCAGAGTGGAAGAGGTGTTGGAAGGTGATGAAGAGGTGAAAATTAGTGGTCCTCCTTCCATTCCTGAAAATGGTAAACCTCAGAAGGATATGTCTTCCTCTCACTCTTTGAAACCATTGGGGTTTGAGCATAATGATCATGACTATACTATGGGAGAAGGTGAGGAGCTCAAAGTGCTAAAAGAAAGAATGGAAAAAATGGACAAAAAATTCAATGGTTTGACCCGATTTAGGGTCAAATTAGTTCACTATGTTACTAGGACCATGTTTGTCATCATGAAAGAAGAGATGGAGATGAAGAAGGTTGAAGACCACAAGGAGTGGATTGGCAATGATTTGGTTCAACTTCTATTGAAGAATTAGGAGAACACCAGCTAGTCTGTTGTTGGTCTGTTGTTGGACTGTGTGTTGTTTATCTACATTTTATTTTGGTTTAGTGTTTTTTTTGTTAATTTTTTATTTGGACTATATTGGCCATTGTGGCTCCTTGTGAAGAGTACAACACCCTATAAATTTTGCTTACTTTACCAAAAATAATAGAACATCATATTTATGTAGAAATCCCAAGAAGGGAAAAACCATGGTGAGTATTAGCTCACAATATAAAGTAATTGCAACACCAAATACAATAGGCTCACTATCAGAGGGATCACTATCCAAATGAAAGAAGGGCTCACTATGAGATTACAAAAATAAGGAAATTAGAAGAATTTTACAGTGAGAAATCCATCTGAATGCAACAAAAAAGTCCACTACAACATCACCAATGCATTCATGAACTTTTTGAAGATTGTAGGCACCTTCTACTCATTTCTTTAAGTAGTCTAACTCATTGAAGCTTGCACTGAACTTAAAAAATTCACACTTCACAACTCTGTAATTTACATCACACACACTACACATGAATCCTCCATCAACACAACACTTATTTATACCTTCTTCAACCTTGAAAACATTCTCCAAGGATAACTATATATCTCAACTATGTAAAATCAAATTAGGTTGGTACCAAAAAATTCTCACGGTGGAAAGGACTGGAGGTTGACCACATATCACCTTAACTCAAACCAAAATTCACTCATACACGCCACTTCATACTTCCAAAATCACTAAATAAAAATCCGTGATTACTGTAAACACCCAAGGTTGGTTGAACCTGTGGAAACACCATCAAACATATAAGTATATGCTTCCTTTTATGCAAAGATAACTTGTAGACAAAAAATATCACTTGAACACAATCTAGAATATTCTACAAATACCTTGAAATCCAACAAATTCCTTCACAACAACTATCACCTGAAGAAAAAACTCATCCTATTCACCCAAATAATCTTCTAGACATATTGTAACTCAAGAAATAAACTTACGAAGCTCCAAAATTTGAAAAGCTTCAACTCAAGGTAAATATGAACTTTACAACACACTTCAAAAACCATAAGACCAAATCACAAACTATGAAGAAATGCAGAAAAAAACCATTTCTCCCAGACACCACTATAATACAATTCACACATTGATGAACACAACTTTCTTTTGCACAATGATCTAGAACAAGTTATGCGATGGGTAAACCAGAGAACACACACATAATGAGAATAATTTTTTTTTTTAAATAATGAAAGTAAACATGCAATAACATCATATCATAAACACATAGCATAACACATAAACATTAACTTCACCAGGTTCTCTGGGGCACGCGAGGTTACATTGCAACCACAACACAAATAAAGATAACGAGATTAACATAACCATTTAATTTAAGAAAAACATATACAATGATACAACTGATAGCCATGATGCGAGTATGACAACATCGCACAATTACATCCATGATAAATCTTTTAACATGATCCAATTCAAACCTAACTATTACATCATTGAAATAATATTACATTACAATTTTCTTTGATACATGAATTACATTGAATTTCCCAACATGGGGATTGATACAAGATAAATGAACATGAAGTACAACTGATCACTGGAACATCTGCACTGCGGAAAGCTGAGAAGACAAGATGCTGATGGGGAACCCAACGGGTGCGGAGCACGTTCCACCCAACCATGTGAATTACGAAGTAACTCACCCCCCGTGCTCAGAGGTGACGAGGAAGTGAACCCGACCATGAATGTCAAACCGACTCAACAACATGATACAGAACAAGTACAACTCAAATATGCAATGCACAACCATCGACGTACTCAAATCACATAACAAGTTAAACCAAGAACTCATCACGATAACATGAAGTAATATCACTTAACAATCACGAATCAAATTCCCAAGAATTCAAAGAAACATCATAAAGAGATAACATCCAGGAAGAACCGAACCAACACCCAAAATACATTTCCAAATAAAATCAGAATCAAAATAAAGAACACGATTCCATAATAACTCTGAATCAACCATTCAATACACCATTCCAATAGGCAAGAACAAGTCAGACGGGTGTCAAGTAGGGAGGGTCATCACATAACTCTCATGGGATCCCCTGGCTCTTCCTCCAACTGAGGCGCCGCACCCACCTATGGATTCCCTAGCCCTAAAATCAGAACAACATAAAAATACAATATCCAGAGGCAACAAGAACAACAAGGATGTCTAGTGGAGAGTGTCATCGCATAGCTCTCATGGGATCCCCTGGCACTTCCTCCTAACCGAGGCGCCGCACCCATCTATGGATCACCTGGCCCTTCCTCCCTGTTGGTGGCACCATAGGGTAGCTAATGCGGAGCCGATAATCTCTCATGAAGGCAGAGACTACAACTTTGCCGACCACGGCCTGCTTTCGATCTATCACTAGTCTAAGGTAGCCCTAATGCATAGCCGAGGAATCCAAAGTTTTATTATCTTGTGTTTTTAAAACTACCCAACCCCCTAAATCTATTGTTTAGGTTATCACTTGTTTACTACTCTTTCGAGGGTTATCCTGGCCCTTCCTCATCCGAGGCGCCGGCGCCCACGAAGAGCCACTCTCCCACCTATGACCCCTAACAAATCTTAAAACAGGTAAGGGTTGGACTACCACATATAAGTCATGAAACCAAAATCCAAAACACGAGGCATAAACCATCTCGCAACTGCATATAAGCAACAAACTTGCAAACCCGTCCAACCCTTCTTAGCATAACACCAATAACGCTCAGCAGCTTAAACAAGAGAAATTAACATTTAAATTCACAAGCCTCTGGAACCAGAATTTCACAGACCAACACGGTTCCCACATCGACGACACTGAACGAGGAAAACTACAACAGGAAAAGAAAACTCACATAACATAATTAAGGTTACACCCACACGTTTGACTCCAATCCGGTTTATGAATTAAATATGATTATTTCAACAAGGTCTACCATCACAATTAAAGACTAAAATCTTATCTTTCTTATTTGTTAAATCCAATTCGTAACTTATTCAATGCTCCATTTAAAATAAATAAAATTTACTTAATTATAATTAAAATTAAACATTTTAATACCATGCACAACTATATACAAAAAACGTAATGAATTTACATTACAATTAATTAATTAAAATAAATAATTTAACTAATTATGATTTAATTTTATATAACAAAAAGATGCCTCATAATTTTATTTATACAAAATAAAAATAACCACATATCCAAAATATAAGTTTAAATATATATATATATATATATATATATGTAGAAAAAAAAAAAAAAACAAATAAAATAAAACATAAAAATTAAATAACAGCCGTCGGCCCTTATGATAGGCCGCAGGCTGTACGCAGCAGTCATAAAGACTGCTGCACACAGCAGTCTTTATGACTGCTGTGTACAGTGCACAGCCCTTAAGGCTGCTGGGTACGCAGCAGTCATTAAGACTGCTGTGTACGCAGCAGTCTTAAGACTGCTGTGTACGCAGCAGTCTTAAGACTGCGGCTACGTACACCCGGCAGGAGGTAGGGTGGAGGGAATGGCTTCGGCCGTCCCTTCACCGCCCCTGCACTTTTAAAAATTTATTTGCAAAAAAATTTTTTTATCAAAACAAATTTCGATTTAAACGAAATTTAAATAAGATTTGAATAAACACGAATTTCGATATAAACGAAATCACAGTACGAAAAATTTCGATAAAGAACAATTCCATTGAAGGCCAGTACGGCCAACGCATTGCAACAGCCCAATAAAACCAGTAAGTATATATATATATATTCTGGGTATATACAGACCAATAAAAATCAGAATATTATATATATATATATAAACATTTATATATATATATATTCATGGGAAACAGATCAATATAAAAATAGTAGATATATATCTTCTGGTAAAAGTACAGAGGAAAGAGATTTTTTTTAAATATTAAGAAGATTAGAGGAAAATACAGAGAATAACATAGAACAATCATTTTAATAAAACTTCAAACTTTATTATACTCTACAAAATTACTTTCTTGAAAACCTCATATTAATAAACTGAATCATTCAGAAGACAAAGGTTTCTAGATTTGACAGATTTTGCACAGAATATTAACTCTGGTTTTCTTTGTTTTCAATCTAATAATTTGCCCTAGTTATCAATTCAACAGAAGTTTTCAATAATCACAAAAATTATTTTTAATAACATTTATTTCTTCTTTTCAGAACAAACAGAAGGGTATGAGAAGAGAACAACGAGAGGAACCTGGAGTCCAATGCAAATTTGAAGATGCCTGCTTGACTCTGATGTTTTCGAATCCGATACCAATCCTAGTCCAGAACGAACTCCACCTTTACTTGAGCACTTCAACTTTCTGTTCCTCTGGGTGTGTGTGTTTTCTCAAAAATTCATGATTAAATAAAATATATTCCTCATCTCTTCAAAGCTCTCCAAAAATCCCAGATTAAAAGAAAAATCAATCTTTAAAACAAGCTTTCTTTTCAACACTCAAACCCTATTGGCTCACACTGTCTTTTAATTCTTTTATTTGTTTTTATTACTTTAATTCCCGTTTTTCAACTTTTCTTGCAACTCACATCTCAAATTTATTTTAAATAATTTATTCTCATAATTATCCACCACCAATTTATTTAATTGAAATAATTAAGCATATTTAATATTTAATTATTAATTAATTGCAATATACGATTTTCAAAATAATTAAGATATTTAAATATTATTTAATCCAATATTTAAAATAATTAATTTATTTCATTCATTAAGATAACTCATAATTATAAATGCTCTCATAAATAAAATGAGACAAACACATAACACAACAGGCCATAACGACATTTACACAACATCAACTATACCAAACAGATGAGACGACCTGACATCATGGAACGGGAGGACTTCATCGTCACCTCTGTATCAACATTTATCCGTTGGGTTATTTGGCGCTCGCCCTTTCCTGCCGAAGCAGGTGGAATCGAGACTTGTACCTGCAGTCCTGCATACAAACGAAGTTGTGTACATGTGCATATATACATATATATCAAAGCATTAAATCAAGATACTGCATTGTGAGAAGGAATCGCAACATAACAGGGCACTCACGAATGAGTGATGCTATATTGTCCTTCGTCACACCTATTCTAACAATAATAACATAATCAATGAATTACATTTCTAACTGACAAACATCTCATAACATATTAATTTAAATCACTGCATTAAATCATAATTCAGAAAATTAACTGATATAATCAACCCTAATGTCATATAAAGTAATCATATCCATAATGAAATAACAACATCGTCTAGCATCTAACTAACTACATCAAACAATAACAGTGTTATCAAATGTCAACTAACCGAATCAAACAATACTAGTACCATCAGAGTATCCAAGCAAGGCATAGAAAAATAATAAGTCTAGATAGTATGAGGGGTATTACATCCTCCCCCCCTAGGATATGGCTTACTCCTGGAAGCCATTAAATAACAGAATAAAAAGAAAAATTAAGATTCTCAAATAAGGGAGACATCCTCCCATGACGCCAAGATCACAACGTTTAGGACACCATCGAACCCTTTCGGGCTCACTCACGAGCTCCGAAGCCAGAGCCTCGTCCTCTACCAGAAGCCTCTGCACCTGCATCCTGGTACCCAGCTTGACGATTGTCGACAACGGAAAACACTCGATGAGATCTACCCACATCTCCCACCGTCGGCTCTGAAGCGGCAGGTCTCTGATTAAATCCAGAAGTACTCTTCTGTGGACACATTCTAGCGATATGCCCTTGTTGCCCACATGAGTAGCAACCAGTACCTCGGCCAAATCCTCTGCCCTCGGATGGAGCATTGGATTGTTGAAAGCTTGCTCGACTCGGCGCTGACTGAAAACTAGGTGCAAGCTGTGCAAAACGTTCCTGACGAATTTGGTGCCTGATCCTGTTTCGATCCCTACGAAACTGCGAATTGCCACCTTGCTGAGATTGAAAGTTTTCATGCTTCGGTTGGGATTGTTGTTGTTGATGCTGCTGCTGCTGACGTTGCTGACCCCCTTTAGAAGGTGGGTTCATGTTCCTAGAAGCTCCTGCTCCCTGCGACTGACCTCCATGAGTAACATAACCAGGTGTGGGCGTGCTACCAATCTGTACTCCGATGTGACCACCCAAAGCCATGGCCAAATTCTCCTCCACTAAGTGAGCCTTCTCCACTGCCATCTCCATCGTCTTCGGCTCAAAGACTCGTACACCACCACTAATGCGGGCATTCAAGCCTCGAACAAAATGCTGCACTAACATTCCCTCATCGTGGCTAATCCCTGCATACTGCTTCAACTCATAGAAGCGCCTCTCATACTGCTCCACTGACATAGACAACTACTTGAGATCGTGAAACTCGTCGATACTCGCGTTGCCTCGGTGTCGAGAGAAAGCGAGCTCCCGAGGGCACATCTAGGAACAGCTCCCAGAAATAACCATACTGAGATCAAGATGCAACTTATGTTCCTCAAGGCACCACCAAGTAGACGTGAAGCCTCGCAAGTGCATAACTACGCACCGTGCCTTGGTATTGCTACCATAGAGGTGCATGGCGAAGCAACGGTCTAAGTCAATTAACCAGGTCTCAGCCTCAAGACCTCCTCCAGAACCATCAAAAGTAGGAGGGTGTGCCCTCATCAGATCTCTCATATGGCCTGCTATGGTACTCTGGAACCACGTCACCATCCACATGCCTGCGAGACCTCTCTCTCCTCCCGGGTGCACCTCATCTGGCCTGGGTCCTAATCGGTCAAGGATCTCTCCAAGAATATGCTGTAACTGACCGTCAAGACCAGGATGTGCCGGATTCTGGCCACCTGATGGAATGTTGTGATGACTCTGATGTTCCTCATGCTTAGAACCATGGGAGCTAGGAACTGAGGGGCTTCGCCGGTTTGATCTACGACCGGCACCACGGCCTCTTGCACGGCCACGTTCTCTACCTCGAGGCATAGTTCCTGCTACAAGATAAAAGTCTGACATGAGCACAGAGTTACACAAGCGGTAACCTAATGGACTACACTGCCAAAATTTCGCGTTTT
>VDFB02097930.1:0-51621 GCA_007258455.2 Sequoia sempervirens
TTCTGGATGAAATCACCAAGTGCAATCTTCAGCTGGTATCTCACAGCCTCAGTATGCCTGATCTCTGAAGAGGTTACGTTCTCCAGAAACGATGTTTGCCAGAAACCCTAGGGTTTGCAAACTCCAAAGCTCAGATGCTCAGAAGACAAAATTGAATAATAAACTTGATAGTTCGATTTTGCCTGTGAAAGGAATATATTGCTCCTTGAGAAAATTCGACCTATTCTCCTTTTTAATAAATCATTTAAATTAATGATTTAATTTGCACTTTTGACTTAGGAAAAATAATTAATTATTGGCGTCCCCCTTTTAATGAATATAAATACTCATTAAGTCACCTTTTAATAATATATTATAAAGTATAATTAAATACTTTATAATTAAGCCAAATAATTAAATATTTAAATATTTCAATAAAGTGACTTTATTATAAAGTCAAATTATTAAATATTTAATAACTCATTAAATACTCCTTATTTCTCCGTCAAATCAATCAACTGCTGAACTGGGTCGAATATGAGCTGAATAATTGCACCAGGTGCCCTGCCCGAAATAGCAGCTTCCGCCTGACCTAACTTTCTAAAAATAGAAAGTTCTCTGAAAAAGCTCTCTGGAAGATTCTGCGAAGGCCCAACCTGACACCCTGCAAACTGGAGCTATCAAACACTGGATAACTGCCTCCGATGATCCTCTGCACACCCTGTCAGCCTACGAGGATCGAAATTATAGGCTAACTCCTTGACAAGCAGTGTCAGCTAAAACGGGGACATGACACCATAAAACTAAACAATCCACTAGATTTGTCATGCAAGAAATTAGAAGAAGACTCTTCATTAAACTAAGAACTTACAAGTAATCATCTATGTCAAGAACATCACCTAAAGGAATGTAGGAGACAAAGTCCAATCCAATAATTGAACAATGGTATCATTGCCCAACTCCACCTATGTGCCATCCCCGTAGACCATTATCAAACCATTGAGCATATCTTTACACTCTAGGCTACTATTGAGAAGGCTCACTACTACTCTTTCACAATCTTTTGTTGTTCCATAGACTTAAGAAGGCTTATGACTCAATTTTGAGACACCTACTTTTCCAAAGGATGCACAAGTTCAACATTCCTGATTCTCTCATTACCATTGCTTTGAGGTTTTATGAGAGTTGTTGGGCAATTTTGTACCTCTCACTATCTCTCTAACTTGTGAGGAGTACTATTGGGGTCAAACAAGGGTGCTTTGTCTCTTCAACCCTCTGTAGCATTTATTGACAAGTTGAAGGAGTCATTCAACAACATGCTCATATGGATGATGGTTGCATTTTACATGAGGTGGTTATCGCCACTCTACTTTTTGTTAATGATGTTCTCTCTCATTCTACCGAAGGGTTAAAACAACTTAATATCCTTGCTCGCTTTTGTGAACGTTTTCATCTTGTGGTCAACCTTAGTAAAAATAAGGCCATGATTTTCAACACTCCAAACATTTCCTAGATTTCAATTCTTTTACCTCTAATTGGAGACCATAATCATGACATTAAATTAATACCACAAATCATTGTTCATCCCAACAAAAAATCCTATTTATCCCCTATGCTTATTCTTAACAAAAAGGATGATCCATGGAGACTGTACTCACATTACAAGAAGCTAAACAAAATCACTCATAGAGATAAGTTTCATATTCCTATTGCCAATGAATTGGAAGAAAATAAAATCTATGCAAAACAATCCAAATGTGTCTTTAGGGTGAAACAAGGAGAATGCTAAAGACATTTGATGTCACTTAAAGGTGCTAAGAGACCCTAAGAAGAGAGGATTTTTGGGTCTAACAAGGTACTAAGAAGATTTGTTCATACCTATCATCCTATAAAGAAAAAATTCTTATGGGAAGGTATTAAAGTGAATATCCAAAAATTTGTGGTAGAATATTTGATATGCCAATAAAATAACAGGGAAATAATAAAGACTCTAGGCCTCTTACAAATATTAGGCATTCCAATAAAAAATTGGGAAAAATATTAATGGACTTCATTATGAGGCTGTCAAAGACAAATAATATAGATGTAATTTGGCCTATTGTGAATAAACTAAATAAGAATGCATATTTTGTGGACTCTCTCATCTATTTCCACTAATATTATGGAGAAAGTATTCATACAAAATATACAAAAACTTCATGGAATTTCCAAAATTATATTGGAAAATATAGCCACCTCAAAATTCCTAATCAAGTTGAAGAATTTTCCAGTTGAAGATGCAACATGGAATGATGAACGATTCATTTGAAATATTTTAGAGTTGCTAAGCATTGAGGGCAATGTTTTTCTAAAGAGGGAAGGAATGTTAATTATGATCCTAATATGATATATTCCTAAGTATATATTATATATTCCTAAGGGTAAGCACTTGTGGCATGCTTAACCCTAAGATAAATATTAGTTATTAACCAGATACCTCTTCATTAGAATGAAGGGTTAGGTCCCTACATAGTTTAGCCTTTAAATAAAGAAGAGAACTCTCTCCCATATCATCATATCATACAATATTGAATTCATATATTATTATCTGCTTATTGGAGGTTAGCCCCTCAAAGTGGTCTACTATATTTCTGATTTTTGCAAATATTTCCAAGAAACATCATAACATTATCTCTTTGTTCTTCTAAGAGGATTGCCTCATTGGGCCCAATTTGATGCCATCATTGTTGGTACTTTGAGATTAGCTTGCTTCTTTCTATTGGTATCTCTAATCATAGACAACCTCCTTTCATGTATCCCTTGGACACTCCTTGGTTCCTTCCTTCAAAGGAGACCATCACCAAAGCTACTAAAAGGGACATCTACAAGTAGTATATTCAAGTCATTTGGACCTCCCCTCTTACACCACTCAGCCCAAAGCTTGTTTTTTCTCTAAACATTTCTTATAGGTTGAAGATGATATATAATTTAGTCCTCGCTATTTGCAACATCATTGGTCACATGGCTTGAGGTTTCTCGTTGGTCAACTAAGGGTGTATTCCCACTAGCTATAGGTTGAGACAAACCATCATATTCCTTTCCCTAACCAAATCTTCCAATCTTTGCTCCATCCAAGAGGTGAAGACTAAGAAGTATTTCATCTTCAAGTGCCACCTTTCCTATGAGATTTGAGTGAGATATTTTTGCCTCCACAAGGGCTCAAGGAACAATCTCTCTACTTTCTTTAGATATTTAGACTGCTAATGTTTGGCGATTTATCTTCGAAGTCCATCACCCTTTAGGGAAAATCCTTATATGAGATCTCTAGGGATTCTAGAGCCCCAAATTTGATCACCTCCTTCCAACACATCGAGGAAACTGACAACTCTAAATTGTCTTTAGATGTTGCTACTTCTCTTATAGACACAGATAGACCTATGAGTAAACATCTCTCAAAACTTTTGCCTCAACATGTTCCCCCTCAACATCATTGTCTTGCTTCCTCCTAACAATGCTGTTCAACTCCTTGTCGACATAGATTTACTCATCCCTAACAACCCCCTAACCACATGAGTAGATGCATATTACAAGATTTTTCACTAATATAAAGGTTACTTTGGCCTTGGATGTTAAATGTGATCCTAGGGAGAGTACCTTGCTCAACCCTCATGGCCTCTGTGCAATGTCTCGATCAATTCCTAAATGCCTACAGCCTATGCTTCAAAAGAAATCAATAAAGATAATTAATATTACACCAAATTGGCATTAAATAAAGATTAATTTGTTAAGAATGGTCAATCAGCATATGAAAGGTTGTGTCCCTTAAGCAAGATAAGGTATATATGGAAGGTAGATCTAGAAGGAAAGGCAAGGGTGAGGAATTATTAGGGCTGATTACAAGTAAATGACAGCAGCACTAACAAATTGACTTATTTTAAAATCAAATTATTATTCTCCAAGTGCAGCGATGAAGAGTTGTAACTATTGAGGTGAAGAGGTGTGACTCCCTCAAACTTGAGATATAAAAGGGAGAGCATTTCATTTGAGAAAAAGATCCATAACATCTTTCAATCAATCAATTGAGAATAAATATGATGTGACTCATAATGTGAAAATTTGTGACTCTTAATGTGAAAGGTTGTGACTCTTTCAAATATGAAAGGTTGTGATTTCCTCGATAATAAGATATAAAAGGGAGATCATTTCCTTATGAAGAGATCATCAAAGTGGATGTGATTGGAAAAAGGAAAATAAGAAATTGGAATATAAGATATCTATTGGAAATAAATATTGTTTTAGCAAGAATATTATTGGGAAGTAAGTTTGAGAATATAAATGAAGAATACATGCATACATATACACACACACACACACACACACACACATATATATGTATATCATAATTAAATAATGGTATTTTATTACCAATGAATATAGTAGATTCCTTTAGCAATCTATTTTGAATTTATAGAAGTGTTTTGCAAATAGGGAGGTTGATCAACCTTCTGAGGTCACGAGAGGTGAAGTACCGGCCTTTCCTTCATCAAACACACCACCTCCAGATGGAGCACTTGTGGGCCGAGAGGCGTATGAGTGCTCCTGGGCTTGTTAAGGAAGGCAGTCTTCATGCATCTTATCAAGCACACCACCACGAGATGGAGCACTTGTGGGTTGGAAGGAAAATGAGTGCTCCTGGGCTTGATCAAGGAGGAGAGAGCGCCTACAAGATAGACTGAGGGATGGAGTGGACCTAAGATCTTGCCATGCTCGTGGGTCGAGAGGCAGATGAGTGCTCTTGGGCTTGAGGGTCTTCTCAAGTACGCCACCTCGAGATGGAGCGCTCGTGGGCTGTCATGTCCCCGTTTTAGCTGACACTGTTTGTCGAGGAGTTAGCCTATAATTTCGATCCTCGTAGGCTGACAGGGTGTGCAGAGGATCATCGGAGGCAGTTACTCAGTGTTTGGTAGCTCCAGCTGCAGTTGTGTCGCTGGGTCATAATCTTCCAGAGTGCTTTTTCAGAACTTTCTATTTTTAGAAGTTAGGTCGGTCGCTATTTCGTGGCACCCGGTGCAATTATTCACTTTGAGTCGCCCAGCAAAGGGATTGATTTGACGGAGAAATAAGGAGTATTTAATGAGTTATTAAATATTTAATAATTTGACTTTATAATAAAGTCACTTTATTGAAATATTTAAATATTTAATTATTTGGCTTAATTATAAAGTATTTAATCGTACTTTATAATATATTATTAAAAGGTGACTTAATGAGTATTTATATTCATTAAAAAGGGGAAGCCAATGATTAATTATTTTTCCTAAGTCAAAAGTGCAAATTAAATCATTAATTTAAATGATTTATTAAAATGGAGTTTAGGTCGAATTTTCTCAAGGAGCAATATATTCCTTTCACAGGCAAAATCGAACTATCATGTTTATTATTCAATTTTGTCTATTGAGCATCTGAGCTTTGGAGTTTGCAAACCCTAGGGTTTCTGGCAGACGATCGTTTCTGGAGAACGTAACCTCTTCAGAGATCAGGCAGTCTGAGGCTGTGAAATACCAGCTGAAGTTTGCACTTGGTGATTTCAACCAGAGATCACAGTTTGAGACTATTGAGCTATTCATTCAGAGATACACAGAGGAAACCATCAGAGAGACAGGGCGATTTCATCAGAAGGTTCTATTTAGAGATCAGGCATCATTTTCTTGAAGTCCGTACCATTCTCTTTGCTGCTGCAAATAGGCCGTACAACTGTACCTTCAGGCCGTACTTTTCTTTCAGAGATTCTTGACTGGCTTTCAGTTCCTGGCTCTCAATCTTGGCGTGGGGTTTTATCTTGGTCTTCTCCTGGAGATCCTGCATTGTATTCAAGTCTGGAGGAGTCATTTATTTCTTGGCCGTACTCAGCATTTATTGCTGCAGCCGCCACTTTCAGAAATCAGGTTTTTTATCAAAAAATTCATTGTCTTTTATTTCTAGCTTCATCTTTTTCATTGTAACTGCTCTGGAAATCAAATATATTGAGGCGCCTACCATATCTGAGCAATAAATTGCAATTTAGAATTTATTTAGAATTTATTTGAATTTCCTAGAAAAATCGCAGCATTTATTATTTTGTCTGAAAACCTTCAAAAACACAAAAAATTGAAAATTTGCAAAACACAATACAAAAACAATCAGAGTGGAATCAGAGAACCACCAGGGTTCTGACAGTGGTATCAGAGCACAGATCTCCTGCCATCCTGTGCTTTTTCAGTGCTTTTTCAGTGCTTTTCAGTATTCAGAGTGCTTTTTGCTTGCCTTTTCATGAGCCGAGATCCTATTCAGTATATGAGAGGCGTAGGAACAGGCAAAGACGAGGATTGGACAGGTCCACCTATCCCCGAGGGTCAGACAGTGTCAGGGGTACTTGGGATTCACAGATCCAGTTCTAACAGTAGTGAAAACAGTGTTGCAACCCTAATGGCAGATCGTGAGATTCCTACAGAGGCACGTAGAGATCCAGGGAAGGCACATGCAGAGGGTGATATCACCGAGGAGGAGTTTAGACGGAGACACGACAATATGATGGATATGATGTCTCAGCTGATGGGTACCATTAGACAGTGTACGCCCACACAGCCACACTTCATACAGATTGGACAGACGAGCGGGACCACTCCAGTGGATCAGCCATTGGCATTAGCTCCTAGGCAGCCGTCACCGATCTATCAGGAGCGTAGGCCATGCCAGCCTACTTTCTTACCCAGAGAGACTCCACCACAGACTCCAGGGGCAGAGCATCAGGTGCATCATCAGGACTTCCAGCCACAGAATGGCATGTCAGTGGCGGACTTGACGAGATTTCATGGCGAAGTATTATGTCTTTAGCTCGAGATCCGACATTGCATCAAGATTTGCCATGAGTTTATAGATGTCTATAAACCCGCGAGGAGGAGGAGATTTGATCAGGACCCCTCAATAAAGATCGTAGCTGTTAAAGAGCCACAGAATAGAGATCAAGAGGCCGCGAGCAAGATTACGCCATATTTTGATGGTCGGCATCAGAGAAGACATCAGCTAGGTCTTGGGTCCAGAAATTGGACAATTACTTGTCACTTAGGCCTATGCAGGAGGATGAGGCAATTAAATTTGCCACTTTACATCTGGACGGAGTAGCGCATGATTGGTGGCACCACGGCATGTACACGTTAGGCCATCATGCGGTTAATACCTATCAGGAGTTCACGGGCAGATTGATAGAGAGATTTGATAAGAAAGATCCGGAATTGTATTTCAGAGAGTTGGCTCAGCTCAGACAGACGGGTAGTCTGGATGCATACATTGGCGAGTTTCAGAGAGTGGCAGTCATGGTGACAGGGATTTCGGAGCGGAGACTTATCATACTATTCGTTGAGGGTTTGGCAGAACCCATGAGAGGCTGGGTCAAGGCGTTTGATCCTACTACACTTCAGGAGGCGATGCGGAAGGCAAGGAGTATGGAGCTTGCTGCTCCGAAGAAACAATTTCAGCCTAAAGCAAACAACTTACCTATCGAGGAGAGTCAGACACCAGTTGCAGAACCAAAAAGGAAACCAGTTGCGAGAATTGATGATGCAACTCGGGAGGAATGCAGGAAGAAACAACTCTGTTATTGGTGCAAAGCACCCTACAGCAAGGAGCATGATTGTCCTTTGAGACCGAAGGGCAGAGCCAACCGCGCCATGTGGGTCTACTATGATGATGACGAGTCTGATGATTCAGACCAGCAGGTTGTTTCAGAACATGCAGAGGCCGGGAATGCCTCTACAGAGTTTGGGGCCGATGCCAACTTATCCCCGTTGGTATTATCTACTAGTGTACGGGATGACTCATTCAGGTTCAGGGGATTAGTGGAAGGACAGCGATGTATTGCTATGCTCGACACTGGAGCCACACACAATTTCATTGATGAGGGCTTCGTCAGCAGATGTAGACTCCAGACAGAGGATTTCGCTGGATTCAGAGTTCGGGTGGCAGATGGATATACACTCACTTGCACTCGACGGATTTGTAATCTCACTCTCATGCTGACTGATTATGAGTTGCAGGCAGACTTTTATGTAGTCAACCTGGGTGGGATGGATTTAGTGCTGGGTATGAGATGGTTGCAGGACATTAGTGTGTTCACCCTCAACTTGCCTAAAATGGAGATGAGATTTGAGGTACAGGGCAAGAAATATGTGTTGAGGGGGATTACAGATGGCAGCCTTCGTTCTATCTCTCTCGTTAGTGGGAAGAGCGAGAAGGTAGAGCAGGATTTTGCGCAGACCAGGCATGGTTATGCTCAGTACCCCGGGGGTTCTGAGGCAGTCGTTTGGGATCAGCCTAGTGGTTTGGTTCCGTTTGTGACCAATCCATTGTTTGAGACAGATGTTATATCTACATACGACAATCCGCTCTTTGAGTTTGATATGAGTACACCTGATCCTGGTCTTGAGCAGAGTGATGATAGCGTTTGGGATCCTACTAGTGCACTGGGATTTCAGACTCAGCTCACGGAGGAGTATCACAGTGTGTATATGGTGCAGAGTGCATATAGCTTCATGATTAATCCGCATGTACACGATTTGTTTCAGGTGCACAGTGGTGGTATGCACGTGCTTGATATGTTGGATGATAGTATATCTCGTGCAGTTTTAGGGGTAAGTGTTGCTTGTCGTTTGACTTGCCTCCTTCTGAGTTTCTTGATCCTATGCCGGACCGCACTGAGGTTAATAGGGGATGGTATTTTATTTTTGCTAATCAGTTGTGGGAGTTACAGGAGTCAGTGGTGACCAGCAGGAACATTGTCCGGTACTTCCCATGGGATCCAGGTGGTGCAGTGCAGCTGTATTTGCAGAGATTGCTTGAGGACAAGCAATTTCAGGGAGGGCGGACTGTCATGTCCCCGCTTTAGCTGACACTGTTTGTCGAGGAGTTAGCCTATAATTTCGATCCTCGTAGGTGGCGGGTGTGCAGAGGATCATCGGGGCGATTACTCGTGTTTGGTAGCTCCAGTTTGCAGTTGTGTCAGGTTGGGCCTTCACAGAATCTTCCAGAGAGTTTTTTGAGAACTTTCTATTTTTAGAAAGTTAGGTCAGGCGGAAGCTGCTATTTCGGCGGGGCACCTGGTGCAATTATTCAGCTCAGATTCGACCCAGTTCAGCAGTGGATTGATTTGACGGAGAAATAAGGAGTATTTAATGAGTTATTAAATATTTAATAATTTGACTTTATAATAAAGTCACTTTATTGAAATATTGAAATATTTAATTATTTGGCTTAATTATAAAGTATTTAATCGTACTTTATAATATATTATTAAAAGGTGACTTAATGAGTATTTATATTCATTAAAAAGGGGACGCCAATGATTAATTATTTTTCCTAAGTCAAAAGTGCAAATTAAATCATTAATTTAAATGATTTATTAAAATGGAGTTTAGGTCGAATTTTCTCAAGGAGCAATATATTCCTTTCACAGGCAAAATCGAACTATCATGTTTATTATTCAATTTTGTCTATTGAGCATCTGAGCTTTGGAGTTTGCAAACCCTAGGGTTTCTGGCAGACGATCGTTTCTGGAGAACGTAACCTCTTCAGAGATCAGGCAGTCTGAGGCTGTGAAATACCAGCTGAAGTTTGCACTTGGTGATTTCAACCAGAGATCACAGTTTGAGACTATTGAGCTATTCATTCAGAGATACACAGAGGAAACCATCAGAGAGACAGGGCGATTTCATCAGAAGGTTCTATTTAGAGATCAGGCATCATTTTCTTGAAGTCCGTACCATTCTCTTTGCTGCTGCAAATAGGCCGTACAACTGTACCTTCAGGCCGTACTTTTCTTTCAGAGATTCTTGACTGGCTTTCAGTTCCTGGCTCTCAATCTTGGCGTGGGGTTTTATCTTGGTCTTCTCCTGGAGATCCTGCATTGTATTCAAGTCTGGAGGAGTCATTTATTTCTTGGCCGTACTCAGCATTTATTGCTGCAGCCGCCACTTTCAGAAATCAGGTTTTTTATCAAAAAATTCATTGTCTTTTATTTCTAGCTTCATCTTTTTCATTGTAACTGCTCTGGAAATCAAATATATTGAGGCGCCTACCATATCTGAGCAATAAATTGCAATTTAGAATTTATTTAGAATTTATTTGAATTTCCTAGAAAAATCGCAGCATTTATTATTTTGTCTGAAAACCTTCAAAAACACAAAAAATTGAAAATTTGCAAAACACAATACAAAAACAATCAGAGTGGAATCAGAGAACCACCAGGGTTCTGACATGGGCCAAGAGGCGTATGAGTGCTCTTGGGCTTGAGGGTTTTCTCAAGTATGCCACCTTGAGATGGATGGTCAAGGATCCACCCATGCTCTCGCAATACAACGAATTCACTTGAAATGCTTGTGGTTTGCAAGCATTTCAAGTGAATTCCTAATATGATTGGCTATAGGAATATGTCTTGGAATAATCATTAATGATATTAAGATATTTTGAATTCAAATGTTAATGTTGCTATGAACTATAGATCTAACTATTATGATGTTTTAGCTATCGTGTATTGCTCTCAATATTATAATATTTCATGTATTAATTTGAGTGTTGCCATAAATTTGATACTTGTTATTATTAATATCAGTTTTTAGTGATTATTATTGTTTTTTGGGCCTAAATTTAGGAATATCCCAAAAGGGGACATTACACTTCGACACTCCTCAATGAGTGATTATCATATCTTGTATCCATCCCTTCACAGTGATCAATGATGGTACCAATGACTCACCATTTTTGGCCTAGATAGGGATACTCGATGATATCCAATTTTCCTCAATGTTTGTTCCTAGGAGTTCTTGTTTCCCATTCATGGTTGTTTGTACTAGTTTCTCGACCACTTGTATTTGTAGTCCCATGTTGTTTGTTTTTATTCTTCCCATTTGTGGGCCTTTATAGGATTCTCTTCCCAAAACTCCTTTTGTAAATTGATGTACTCTTGAGTCCCAGTGACCTACTTTTGGTCATCTACGAACATTAATATAATTGCTTGAAGTCTATTGAACACCTTCTTGTTGAATGCCATGTGTTTGGATGCTCTACCATCTACATACCACCCTACACCAACCATGGAGAAAGTTGTCTCAAGTTTGGGTGCTAACTCATCTACTCTAGTTGAAGTTTCTACACTCTCAAAAAACTCCTGCCACTATTTTTTCTTGGCTTTCTTCCTCTTGGGACATTGAGATGCATAGGGGCCCATCCAGTGGCAATTGAAACACTTCACATGACTCAACTCTTCCTTCCCCTAGTCCAAAGAATCGCATGGTTCCTCCTTGGCCTTCTTAACCCTTTTGGATCCTTTCTTACCACCTTTCCTCATCTTCCTAATGAGGATTAGGTTTTGATTCTCTTTTGCTCTATCTAAAATAAACTCCAGTTTGATCTCCTAGACAAAATCATCCCAAAGCTTTTCATGGGCACAGACACCCCAAACAAATGGATCCCAAGATTGAGATAATTCATTTATAGCTATGGGTACCACCTCATCATTTGCCACCTCCAACCATCTGCTCAGTGATCATAAGGTTACTAGGCTTTGTGTATGTAATGTCCCCTTCTCAGTCTTGAGCTTTTCAGTGACCTTTAGCCTATTTTCGGTGTCCCATAGGCTAAACGGAGGAGTTCAAGGGATTCCAGATTCCTTGGAGGATTTGTGTTAGCGTTTCTAGAAGAGTATTTTGATGTTGTCAAAAAGCTTTTGTGGGTTTTTCTAGATTTTTACTGGGCCTTGGTGGGCAGTATTGCTATTTTTAGTAATGTCTATTTTTAGCACTTACTATTTTTAGTAAGTTTCAATGTGATCCAATTTGGAACAATTTGGAATTTCAACACACATACTATTTTTAGTAGTTTGCTATTTTTAGAAAATGTTATTTTGGGCACCTGTTCTTAGCAACAGTGCACTGTAGGGTTTCTAGTTTTGGCAATGTTGGCAGTTCAACTTGGGTGAGCTTTGATGTTTTTGGCATAATTCTCATTTGCCCATTTCTTAAGTCCTCAAAAAGTGACGTTATGACTTAAGTTAAAAAGTTCAAATATGACCACCACCACCCCGCCCCCCTTGTGCTCAATATGCCTAGGTTAGGCAACTTAAGTTGTTTTTAAAAAGGGGGACTTGCATTTCTTAAGTTGGATACCTAGATGAGAGGCATAAAGAATATAAAATAAAATTAATATTCTTTTTGGGAGTTGGGCGTCCCTTTTGGAGGGAAAAGGCATTTGAATTTGTGAGCCCTGATTTCTATTTAAGCTCACCTTGTGCTCTCATTGAGTTCATGCTAATGGATGATAACGAAGTGTTGTCAAAGTGAGGATTGAATCCTTCAAGGGCTTTGGAGACGAAAACCTTCAAAGTTTCTCTAGTTTCAAAGTTGAGAGATACTCCCTAGCTAGATATTGGAGTGGCTTCATTGTAGGAGTCGCCATTGGAATTATTTGGTGAAGATTTTTTGTTTGCTTTCAAATTATGGATTATTTTGATGTTTTCTAGCTATAAATTTTGGTGTGCACTTGAGTTGTTTGGAGTTGCGGGGCTTTTGGAGTGGATTTCTTGATTACATACTTATTGGCCGCACTATTCCTATGCCTAGGCCATACCACATTCTTGTTGCTGCAGGATGAAGCATTGAAGATCTTGTTCTAGGTATTGGCTAGTTATTTTCCTTGGCATTGGGCACCCCCTTTGGCAAAGTTGCAGATTTTTTGGGAGCTGGTCTTCCCATTCAGCAGCCCGTACAGTTTGGGGTTTCAGGAATTTGGCTTTGTGGAGTTTCTGCCCTTCCTCATCAGTCTTTGGAGTTTCTTTGATGGCACTTTGACCTGCCCTAGACCTTGCAAATCAGTGTGGAGTCATTCTTTGGTGTTTGGGCAACATTCTTGGGTGGCATGCCACTTGGGAGCTCGCTGTTTGAAGTGTTATCAGACCTGTAACTTCCATATCAGACCTGTAACTTTCATGTCAGACCCCTCGCAGCGGCATATCAGACCTGATATTACTTCATTTAGCCATGTTTTATGATGTATACTTGCTAGCATGTTGCAAGGATAGATTATGTGCTTAGTGGGTTTTCATGTGGTGGTGGATTACTTCATGTTTCAGTCTTATATTGCAGCTACATATCAGATTTCTAGTTGTTAGTATCATATTGTATGAGCTCACATTGTAACGCTGATTTGGCAGTACCATTCAGCGAATCAGCTCTTATTTGGACTATGGATACTAACCCCACTGAATAAGTGGACTCTCTTTTCTCGTTGAATAAGTGGATGAACTCTCTCTTGTTTCATGTCATGCCCGCTGAAAAAGTGGATGAGCTTTTTCTTATTTAGCTGGGCATCCCACTGCATAAGTGGTTTGGTCGGCTAGCTGCCTAATGCTTCCTTTCTACAAGTTGTAATTCCTGCTAGATAAACGGATGTTTCTTTTCATGTTTTGGAGATTTCATACTCACCCCACTGAACAAATGGTTTACTTCAGTAGCATTGCATTGCAAACCTTGCCACCGTATGCTCTCACCTTGCCCACATCAGGATTTGGGTGATCAGAAAGTGGAAGGTAATTGATTTTAGTTGATTATATTTTATCACTCACCCCACTGAACAAGTGGTTGCTTTTCAAGTATTGCAATGTATACCTTGCCACTATATGCTCTCACATTGCCCACATCGGGATTTGGGTGATCAAAAAGTGGAAGGCAATTTACTTCAGTTGCTTATCATTGTTATTTTGCTAATGCTAACAATTGCAAAAATCAAAAAAATTGGGGTGGTATACTACAATGTCTATATCACTCATGTGTGTGACACTGAGATTGTTCTTTAGCAACATCTTGTGGGAAATTTTCACACCCTAGTAGAAAGTGGATCAAGGAATTGTACATCTCCTTCATTATCTTCTTCTATACGATGTGAAAAAGCAAATGGTCCACCAAATCTAGGATGATTTACTTAGCTTGGCCTACTTTTTGTTATGTTTGGTTAACTAAACAAGACCAATAGGAGTTGCAAATTTCGTCTCCACAAAACTCCAAAGATCAACCTCCTTCAATAGCATCTAGCATCTGCACTTCCAATCTGTAAATTTTGAAGCACCCTCTAAAAGGTCACACTCTCTCAAACAGAGTCTGGTCATGTTTGCAGCTCCTGGAACCAATCAGTCTGGTATAATTCAAATCTACAACTTCTCACAAGTATGGATCACTTCAATCGCTAAAGCAAGGGCGTCACAACTGCTGAAATGCTTTGAAGCTCCCTCTCATAGGTAGCAGCCCACTCCATGCACAAATCTGGAAAACTTTAGATTACATGCTCTGGTACCATGTTAATTGTCAAACCATGGTAAGCAGTTTCTGCACTCAGAAAATTTAGTTCTAAATCTAGGTGGCTTAAAACATGTAAACTTCAATCAAACACTAATTTCTAACTATGCTAATCTATGAACACATACACAATATTGAACTCTCTAACTTGCAATTATCTTCTCTTTAAATCTTGAAAGAAATGCATTCCATTGGAATGAATTTTGGAAAATGAGACTATATGCATCTTGATTAAAATAGAATGTACACCCTTTAAATAGGCAAGTTAACTAGGAATCTAACTAACAGAAACCAAATGAGGTGTCAAGTAAATCTCCAAGTTAAGCTTACAACTTACTAGAGTGACACACAAAGTGAGTAATCAACCAGCTTGTCTAACTAATCAATCGGCTTGTCTGACTAATCAATCAATCTAGTCTAACAACTAATAACTCCTAATCAAAGTACTTGAAACCTGAATTAATTGGGCACTTATTTCAAAGAAGACTCAACTCATATTAGGCCTTATTCTTCTATAACCATGTCCTGTCCATGTTGATCTCTCAACTGTACAGAATCCAAGGTGAGGTCAGCCATCACTGTTGCACCATGCTGATGTTGATGCCACCTTTGACTGCACCTTCAACACACTTGCACACAAATCAAGGTTGTTGCTGGCTACACTACTGTTTTGAGGGGGAACCATAAAGTATTGTTGCATTATTGAAGGAAGAACATCTTTAGAGTAACAAGGATAAAACTCTAACATGACACTGGTGATAAGGGAATGATGAGAAATCTACTCTAGATCCTTCCTAATTGGTTGACCTTATGTAATTCCTTTTGTCTATAATAACAATTTCACATGGTAAATTAATTCCAACATATTCTTTTTTACCCCTATAGCAGAACAAATGCAAAATATATCATTTATTCTATTAAGAACCCCATTAAATGAAACTATTGTAATTGAACTTCAATGTCAAAGCCTTATACGTGGAACACTTGAATTTTATCCAAAGTTGTAGATATCTGTCCTTGTGAAGATTAGAATAAGAGTGTCCCCTTATTTGTCTTTGATATGCTCTTTGGTTTTCCCATATTATGTGACCAATGTGAGCTCCTAAAGAATATATATTATCTTTTTCTAAAGTCCAAACTCTCTTTTTGGGATTGCTTTGTAGGATCCATAGGAGTTATCACTTTCTATAAAGAGACTTGAGTGATTTATATCCACCTTCCTTCAATGCCTCGACCAAAGCTGTGTGACCCCAGTCGCTTTCTTAGACAAAGATCCATAAGGCAACCCCTAAAGCCGTCAAGCTGATTACTTCTTTCAGCCCATTAGAAAAATTGACGGCATTATGTCCATAGGATATGACTGAACCATGGGTAGAGGAAGATAGATTGGTGAGAGGATGTTCCTCTTTGTGTGTCACTACCAAAGCTCTCCAACCCCCTTAGTCGCATTCCCATTCAATGTCAAGGGCCTTCCCCTTGTCTACAACCTAGGTCATGGATACAAACAAGTATTACTAGTTTTTTATCCACTACCAAAGTTCGCTGACCTTGGATATTAGGAGAGGCTCCAAACAGATTACTTGACTTCCTCCCATGATTTTGTAGCTTGACCCCATCAATCTTGGACATTGCCCTATAAGCATTTACAAATCTTACTTGGGCCCTTTTGTAGTAATAGATGACAATGTAAGGGTTCCTTCCCTCACAAGCCCATATATAGTTGTCCTTTTATCCTATAGCTTGGAATTTCACCTATTTCAATTTATGCCCTCTTGTATCCTTCATCTTTCTCTTAAACTTTGTGTTTACCAATGTTCCATGTGGACACATCCCCCCAAAAATGGGTCGTTTCTAAGATGAGAACATCCCCAAGAAAGTAGGTCACCAAGGGGATGTACTCACCCATGCCTACCAACCCTGCACCCCCAACCCCCTCCCAACTACCACCAGTAGACAAGAGACATTTCTAGAGTATACCCCCTAATGGGGCCATTGAGGGGATGTTGAGGAATTCTCAAGACTTACAAGAAGCGTCATCACATCCCTCAAATGTTCCAAAAACTTGTTGCCATTCCTCATGTCTAAAACATAAAATAAGTGTGTGTTTTTTAAGGATGTTTTAAGAAAAGTAGGGCACTAACCCTAACCCTAAAAGTCATATTGGCCCTACACACACTCAAAACCTATAAAAAGACATCCCACCCTCAATCCAAATCACAAAGAAAAAAATAAATAGAAAAATTCAAGAATGACAATATTCTTTCCTTTAACTGCATAGCCCTCATCGTTTAGATTGGTCAAATTGTCCATCTTCACCATTAGTTCTTTGAAGAATGAAGAATTCATTAGAAATAGTGAGGACTTCGTTATGCAGAAAACATCATGATTAAATTATGAAAATGAAGTGTGTCATGGTCTTTAAGATTTGTGGCTGCCCCTTGATCCTGCAATGCACTGCACCCCTAAACCCCCACTCTGGTTGTATATCCACCAACTTGCAACCGTCCCCGAATTTAGGTCCCTAGTCCCCCCTTCCCCTTGTTCCAAACTATGTGGAACTATGGTGTTTACTTAGATTTTAGATTTTCACTATCAAATATGATGTATATGGACAACACTGTAAACAACACTGTAATGTTTTTAATTCAACCTTTCAAGCCTCTTTCAAGACCCCTCTTTATGGAAGTTATAAGATCACTAATGTGATCTATCTTGTGTTTAGTTACTTATTATAACATAGGGTGTTTCTACCCTAGTGCTACTTTTTGATAATTGGCTGTGTTTTATGAGTCTCACCAACCTATTTTGATTATTTGTGGACACTAATATAATTTCTTTATTGTGTACAACATAAGAATGCAAGGTTTCTTCTAAATATTAGACGTTGTAGCATGGATTGAGGTATGTTGGATGTTTAGAAGAGCATTAGTTTCATAGGAGAGAATAGTCTTTATTATGCTTTGTAATGTGCTCAAATTCCATAAGAAGACAAATGAACAAGGAGATGCCATTTTCATGAGAGGAAATGTTTTTGACCTAGATTTTGGCAGAGATGACCCATTGTTTGTGTTCCAAATTCTATGGTTTTTCGTTTAGTATAAAGATGCAGTTATAACTTCAGTTACATCATGCTGTTTTGTCTATCAAAGCTTTTGTGTATATTCATGTTTTCTTGCCTATCACTGAGTAGATTCTATGCTATTCTGTTAATCTTGTCTATCTTAGCATCTTCAATAGGTCTCCATACCTATCTCCAACAATGTACTCTATGAAAGGGTTGTGGACAAATTGGAAGGTACCCTTCACCGTTCCAACAAATGTCTAAATAGGTTCCAGTGTAGACAAAAGTATGCAACCAACCAGACCAAAATGTTGGTTACAAATCACTATTGACTGCATTTCAATGAATTTTGGCACTTTTTAGCCAGTAACATTGAAAGGACCATTTTGGGACATTTTAGCCATTTGTGTCCTAACATTGCTATCTAGAATCACCATCTTCAAAATTCCATGAGTATTGGAGTGAGAACAATATTAATATCTTTGTCTTAAAAATAAATAAAGAAATAAGCAAAATGTACAAATTTGTTAACAAACCTGAAGGATGCCCAACACAAGTATGAATATTCCAAGTCCTCTATGTGCACGAACATTAGAATCCAGTCTGTTGTACAATGCTACTCCAAGAATTACTCCTGCCACCCCAAAGATGAATCCAATGACCTGAAAACCAACATGCAGATAGAACCAGGCTGGATCCCACTGACGAAAGTAGCGTGCTATGATTGAACCTATTGGAAGTAAAACTCCCCATGCAAAAATGTTCAGTGCCCCATGATTTCTTTTCATAGTATCAGTAGAGCTAGAAGTTGAAGATGTCCCTGCAGATTAAGTCATTAATTCTATTATCAATTCATCACTATCTTGAGTTTCCGCATAAGACTTGCAGCTATGAGTAAAACACATTATAGAAGTTTCTTTGGAAATGGCAGCTTTACAGAAGTTAGGAACTTCACAGAATGGATTAAGGATTAAACTGTTCATTGTCAATTTCATGAACAAAAAATTGTCAATTTTTGCAGTTAACAATTTCAATCTCACCTGTAGTGAAGTCAAGTGTAGTATGAAATGCACTTGAATGTTTTGAGAGTTTGTTGTTGGATGGAGTTGTGCTCCCATATGCATATAGAATATTTTGTGATTTAACAGTCTCAGAAAATAGTAATTGAAATGCCAGATAAATGGTAGATCCTTGTAACTGAACACTTGAAGAGTTGTTTATAACAACCAAGCGAGCGTCATCTAGCCGAACTGCATCTACAGTTTTACCCCCTAGATGATATTGTTTAATACTTCCAGATCCACTGTCGATCCATCCAACCATGGCACTAGAACCCACCATAAATTCATTCGTTGAAAATGCCATACCTACCCAGCCAGTTGTGTAAGGTGCAGATAGTACAATGCTTATAGTATTATCATTTTGTTCATACTGCAACAAATCCAACAAATTTTGGCATTTTAGTAGCTGAAAATCTCATTCATATATACAAAGTAATTTTATTGTAAAAAAAAATAGTGATGCAAAGCGTTTCTGTCCTCATATCTAGATGGATACTTTAGACTTGGTTGCAATCATTATTGTAATATAGAAATATAAAATTAGAGTTGAAAATAACAATCCCATAAGACTTTAGAAATAGCAGGTTCTGATGTGAGAGGTCAACATGCAAGGGCCAATACTATGCAATAGCATATCCTTATTAAAATAAGTAAGCCATGAATTTCTAAAATCAATAATAACATTATAGATGCGTGCAGAGAGTTGTGTTTTGTGTAGATGAGGGCATCTTACAAATGTCAAGCTCAATCACGGGAGTAAGAAATGCACAGCCTAATATTTGAAGAAATAAATATCATAGCATCACTGCCTAATGGAATGCAAGGTATGTTATGCAGACCTAAATAAAACGTCTAGTTTAGAAGAATACCTTTTTCTAATGCAATAAGAGACACAGACATTCAAGCTTTGCTCAATAATTTTTAAAGTATCTAGTTAGATGCTTTAAAATTGAAAATTCTTAACTGGTGTTTGGTATTGTGTACAGATATCCATTCTTACAAGTCACAAGGAAAGTCATCATAGGTAAAATCGAATCCTTCTTGTTCAGCTATACCTGCTTAAAGATTCCATAATGGATTTCTTTTCTACTATTCGATCCCATATCTTATATGGATGCCTAACATATTTTTAAACAGTAAATGTTTACATAAACAAGAAAAGTTATATTCAGGACCCAGAGGAAAATAGATGTTTACTTTAATAACAATAATCTGAAAGGAATATTAGACTATGCAGAACATGAGAAGTTAAAAACTTTGAAATTAATTATGAAATCCAGTACATGCTCTGAATGACTCAAAGAAATTGGAAAAACAATTGAAAGATGCTGCCTCAATCATGATCAAGGTTATAAGCAGCATTCTTGGACCTTGGCTGGTGCAACATAAGACATGATCATTTTCCTTCACATGCAACAACTTTTTGAAGGTAGGAATTTTTACCAGAGAAAGTTTGTTGAAACATTGGTTATTTCCAGCACAGTACAGATATATGCTCCTTCAAGTGTATCCAATGCCTTATTTTTTTATAAGATTATTAACGAAATCAATGCATCCAAGAAATTCTGTTCATAGATAAGTCATTTTGTGAAACACCTAAGCATAAAATTGCTTGTTAAATCCTTTAATTTTCCATATCAAAGAAGACGTAAGACTCCTAGGTTTGGAAAAACAAAAGAGGTGTTCAAATATCAGGAAGACAAAATTTTTAAAGAAGCAGTTGATTCACAAAGTCCATTGGTTCAAATGTCAAAATTAGATCACACAATGTAAATTTCACAAACATTTTATATTAAAAAATGTAGAGGAATCTACAGGTTCCTCTATTTTGTGGAAAAGGATAGATGACGTGAGCATACATATCCTGCAATGATATAAACAAAGTTCTTTCTTAGATTAATCAAATGAGGCAAAATGGTGTATAATTAATAATACTGAAACCCATTTTACTTGTTTGTGTCGATAATTATTTACGGTTCCTCATTTGACATGGAAGCTCAAACCAACCAAGCATACAACAATAGCTTTAGCAAAACCTTCCGTTGGGTGGAAGTTGTTAATTAATCTTTGGAAGCAAGGGTGCAATGAGAATCAAGTTGCAAAAGTCTTTTGGTGGGGTAGAAAGTATATTTCACAAGCATAAGAAGATAAATTAAAGGCCAAATTGCAAAATTGATTAAGAAAAAATCTAAACCCTCTATAGAAGAATCCAACCTTAAGGAGGCAATTTCCATATAAGCAAATAGATGCAGCAATAAAAAAGGGTAAAATAAGAAAAATTATTTTGTACACTTGGTAATCCTTAGCATAGTTGGCAAGGTTGGCAAGTACTTGCTGATTTTGCACCTTGTCGAGTTACTCACAGGAAACTCACTAGTCTAACTTGTCGAGTTTTTGGCGAGCCCAACCCAAAAACTCACCAAACGCCGATTTAAAGTTTTTAAAACATTTTTATAAACAGAAAAGTGTCAAATACTTAATTTCGCCCATAAATGATAAAGTTGTGAAAATGGCGTTGCTCCCATACCCACGAGGGGCACTACCCCTCGACCCCACTGGGGACATTGCCCCTCAACCCCATTGGAGTCTTCACTCCTAGACCCCCACTAGATATTGGGATCTTTTCTCATATAATAAATTTGATTACAATGAGGGGGTTTGGGAGTGGAGACCATAATCGACAACTTAGAGTCTTAGACAATTATCTTTATCACTATCATTATATCGTTGATCAATAATGAAGTATCATACTATCAATATCAAAGATTCAAATGTCATTATTATTATAAAATACAATACAACCTTCAACTTCGCACAAGAAATGTAAAAAGAGCTACTAGAGATTCTTGATTTTGAGATGTACGCAATGGAGGATGTGGCTGTAGTAAAAAGAGCTACTAGATTGTTATTGGATGACATTGATGAGGCAAAGGAGGAGTTATTACCATCTAGCAGCAAGATAGAGGTCGAGTAACACAACCTTCAATGCTGAGCGAGGAGCTACAATGGAGTGCAAGGATTAGAGCCTCTCCCCAAGTTTTCTTTAGATCAGGGAAGAGGAAGATGTAAAATTTTGTAATATGCAATTTATGAATTATGATGATTTTCAAAGGCAATCATCATAACTTAATAATAGTTGCCGGCTAACTATTATATCATGATTCTGCATGATGATGTGATTTTGTAGTCAATTTGTATTCAAAAGAATCAAATTTGATAGAAAACACTTATGTACTCATTTATGGACTCATTGGATACATTTTTTCATTGAATTTTGCAAAAAAAATGTGTTTTTAAAGAAATTTAAGCAATTATTTAAGTTGCCAAGTTTTTGCCAAGTCTTTGCTGAGTTGCAAATTTTGGGTCTGCTAAGTTTTTGCCGAGTCAGAGTCTGCCAACTATGATCCTTAGTATATGAACAAATGATGTGAATGCCTTAATAGTATAATACATAAAAATTAAATGGAAAAAGGGGAAGTTTTCTGTGGTGTGAAAAATAAAGATAGCAAACAAAATGATCTGCAATAAGTTTTTTGAAACATGGTATGTATCTCCAGTATACAAGAAACTAGGTAATGATGTTGAAGCATAAATGGTTGGTTGGATAGTTTAATCTCAACCAAATTTGCATCACAAGCAGAAATGTAAAAAATGATTACATTGGCGAATTCATTTATGGAAAGGAAAGCAACTTCTATATTTTATTTTTCTGAGGATAAGCTCAATTTCAATATTGTTACACAAGAAAATATAATGTAATTTATGGCACAGAAATAGCTATGTACTTTGAACAGATGTATCCTTCAACCTTATACTCAACTGTGTTATTGTTTTATAGCTTCGGGAGCTATTTTCCTTAGTTCAAGGATGGTCGGTCTTCATGTTGCAATTAATAGTTTTTAATTTTTCATATTCTAAGGGAGCCATGTTAGAAACCAAGATCAGATTTGCAAACCAGAAAAGACCTTCCACAGAAGAGAAAATCAGAAAAAGCAGAGAGGTTGCAAAATAATGTGCAACATAATATTATTCAAGAATTCAATAATTACATGATAATGATTTGCTTTATAAAAGCAAGATATGCATAACCCTAATCTTATCTTGAGCAACAAGATAGCTCAACAAGATAAGGATGACAACTAATTAACCTAGGAATTAAATAATTACCTAAGTAAACTTATGTAAAGTGTAATTAAATATTAATTACACCAACAGCCCTCCATAAGTGCAACTTAGGGAGAAGCAGATTATTGTGCAAATATGAGTCCCGGCAACAAGGCCTGATCAAGTACTCATTTACAAATGCAATGATGAGGTAGAGAAGGAAAACCCAGTGGGACAAAACCCCCCTACAATGAGATGACTGCTGCAAAGAAGCACTGGAAGAACACTGTGGAGTAACACTGGAACCACAATCTGACAAGCAAAGAAAGATACTTTTGTCTACAATTGAAACCAAAACCGGAATCATGATAATGTGACAACAGACCCGATGCCACGGAACACTGGAAAACTCACAAACTGGAACAACCCTAGAATCTGTGAAGCAACAATAGATGAAATGATGACATAATCTAGAAGCCATGTATCTCGATGCCGATGCCAAACTGTGACTAAAACTCTTCCATGGGAAGGAGTACCAAAAATAGACTCTGGAACATTAACCATAAAAACATGGCCCTCAAACTGAGAAGGATCTGAACCAATGCGGATCAATAACCATAATCTCTCAACAGAAGTGTGAACCTATGAATCTGACATGTGTCAAGGAATAGCAAAAATGTGGCCAAAAGAAACTAGGAGACCAGATAACCCATGCGAGTTGTCAACAAATCAAATGAAATATGGAGATTAAAGTGAAAACTACACTCTAATTAGATTTATTATGCAAGAAACCCCCCTGAATGGAACTTTATCATAGTTCATTTATTATAATAACCCAATGATTGTAAAAGGAGAGAATCCTAAATGTGCATAAACAAAAAATATGATGATGTGGTACTGAAATGAAGTACAAATATTCAAGTTTCACTTTTCCAACTGCCAAAATATCCAAGTAATCTCCAAAACACCCATAAGGACAAATCTGGAATAATAAAAAACTTGGGACAGATACAGAAAAAATTGCATGGACAGCAAGATAGAGCTCCTCAATACCTTTCCAATGCCGCAAAGAGGACGAAAATCGGAGATCGTGGCAAAAAGTTATGAGCTCGGAAGTCCAAAATAAACATTTGACTTCAAACAGCAATAAATGCAGATAAATAGTAAAATACTAAAAAATAAACAGCACCACTGGAAAGTACTCGAAACCAGCTTTCCAGCGATATCTCGTTTGCCCGATTTCGATACCGTATGCCCAAGTTATGACCAAAAGAAAAAAAACTGCTCCTTTAGGAAAAATTAGAGCTAGGAGGGGCAAAGAGGGCCGGCTGTATGCTGACGTCATGCTGACGTCAGCAATTCACGAGCGGAAATTTGACGGCTATTTGGCCGTTGACGCAAAAAATCTCCCCCCTTGCTAGAATTTTTTTTTGCTGTGCCGGTATATGCTGAATCGCACCGGAATATTCTGGAATCTGACGGTGGAATCCCAGAGAATATTCTCTGGCCGGCGGTTGAACGTAGAGCCCTCGGTCCTCCATATGACCGGGGGTTCTAGCGGAGAAGCCCGCGGGGGCTGAGCTCGGCCAATGGCCGTTTGGTGGCGCCGCTGGCCTGAGCGGCCGACGGGTGGCCGCCCAGTGGCAAGAGATTTTTCTATTGGGAGCGCCGGCATGGAACCGAAAAATGCCATATTTTGACACTTTTTTCGATTTTCGAGCCTCGAATTGCATGCTGGGGCGGCCGTACGGCCCCCCAAGCAAAAATTTTTTGCCTTGCAGATCAACTGCTCAGAAATCGACGAAACGAAGGGCAATCTTAGAGTTTTTGGCCGCTGCGAACGCAATGGTGACCTCCGTTTCTGCTCAAACTGCTCCGAAAAATCGGCTACCTCTAGAACTTGCAAAAAATCTCCCAGCCTGAAACTCTCATAGATTTGACAAACGATGGCCAAAATCTGCAAAATTAAAGTCAATCCTGACTTTTTCCAGCGCTCTGAATCCAATGGTGAAGCCCGATCTGATCCAAAACGCCTCATAGATGAACTCAAGGCATGATACCCTCAAGGAATCCCGAACGAACCCTGCAATGATTTTCTCAAAAATCTGAGAAGGGGCTGCAAATCAAGGCTCTGATACCATGTTAGAAACCAAGATCAGATTTGCAAACCAGAATATCCTTCCACATAATGAGAAAAACAGAAAAAGCAAAGAGGTTGCAAAAGAATGTGCAACATAATATTATTCGAGAATTCAATAATTACATGATAATGATTTGCTTTATAAAAGCAAGATATGCATAACCCTAATCTTATCTTGAGCAACAAAATAGCTCAACAAGATGAGGATGACAACTAATTAACCTAGGAATTAAATAATTACCTAAGTAAACTTATGTAAAGTGTAATTAAATATTAATTACACCAACAAGCCAACCTAGATGAGAAGTCACCTAGTTTTGTATATATACAAGGTGGTGATCATTCATTTAAACATCAACACAACATTCTCTCATCATTCGCATTCCTAAGCAGCAGAGCGCCATTTTCAGCAGCAGATCATTTAAGAAGATCATTCTGTAGCAGTGTTGTGACGTTTTTCACACATCGCCCCATTGCAAATGGGGACCCCCTAATTTCGGCTTTGCTTTTTGTTCGTTTTGTCGTTGTCTCTCTTTTCTAATGTCTGTCTTCCCGGGATTGTGCCAGTCATTGAAGTTTTGGCTAAGTCTAGAAATTAGGGTTTTGAATTTTCCAGCCAACCTGAAGTCAAATGAGATGAATAAATTGCAAATTGAGCTTAACACTGTTGTTAGTACGCTTCCAGCAGGTCTCCACAGAAATTTCATCAGATTCTGACTACTTACTATTTTTAGTGAGTGTGCAATTACAGGCAATCCTGCAGCATTTTTGAGATTCCGACAGTCACACTGCATCCAGAGCACATCGGGCTATTCACAGGTTAAATTTGAGCGAAAACGGACGACTTGCTATTTTTAGCAATACAGCTTTCAGAGGCAATTTTCAAGGTCTAGATGTTACATTTTCTGATGCATGTCCGAAGATTCATTCTGGGTTTTTCGAGACCTTCGCAGTGATATGACATGCAAAGCAGGGTGATGACTTTCAGCATTCGGCCTTCGGAGGCCAATATTAGGGTTTGCATGCAGATATTTTCGGCGCATGTCGGCATTTTCTTTCCTGGTTTTCCAGAGCTTCGATACGTTGTAACATGCAAATGGACCACTTTTCGTGAAACTTACTATTTTAGCCGCGTGCATGTTGAGAGATTTTTCTGGTTTTTCGGGTTTTCAAGATTTTTCGGCAAGATGACATGTAAGATCATCCGGCAGCCGGTCAGTCACTTTTCCGGCCGTTTTCTATTTTTAGCAGGTGTCACTTGGGCAGCTACTCAACACCTCAGGAATGCAAGCTGATCATCATACAACTGAAACGAGGTCAAACGGAGCTCATTTGAGCAATATGCACAAAATTAGGGTTTCGAGCTTCAGCACTAAAAATGAGGAGTCAGAGGTCAAAACGTTCAAAACTGAGGTATCCATCATGATTGACATCCTTCCGAGAAGCTGCTGGCAAAATTTGAAGGTAATCGGAGAACCTGCTATTTTTAGTAGGGCATTTTGGACAAGGGCTATAAATAGAAAGTTGATCGCGGCGTCAGCATACACAGGCAAGTTCACCAACGACGGGCACACTGTCCGAATTTCAAAGCAAAACGGAGCAAAGGAAGCCTCAGAAACGGGCACTTACTATAAATAGTAAGTCACTTCAGTAGCAGCTATAAATAGCAGGTCAAAGTCAAGTCTCAGTATAAACAGGTTAAACATGTGATGAAGACCCTATGGCGCGAATTTCAAATCAAACGGAGTTACAGAGAATGAGGAATCAAGCAGTTGCTATTTTTAGCAGGTCAGTTAGGGTTTCCTAAAATCAAGGGCGAGACCCGACATTCACGCAGAAGCAGCATCCAGTGACGACCACCATGCTTCGAGCAATCAGCACATGAAATTTGGAGACTTTCGGAGAAATTTCTATTTTTAGCAGGTTGCTAAAAATAGCAGGCGCAAACAGGAATCAGGCACTGACGGCACAAATCAGTTGAAATTCAGAGCAGGGCAGACATCGGGCTTTTCAAGGTCAGAATTCAGTCAACGGCGCAAAATTTAAGGAACTTTCTAAAAATAGAAAGTCAGGGCAAATTAGGGTTGACCAAGGAAAATCAACTTAAATTTGGCAAAAGGGACGAAACAAGTCAAATTTGATAATTTTTCAAATCCGGCCAAAACTTGCTATAAGAGGCTGAAGACAGGTGAAATTTTACCAAGGCATTAAGACTGGAAGTAGCTGGGTCCAAATGCGCCCAAGGTGGAGTAAGGAAATTTGAAAATTTTCTAAGTCACTGAAATTGGAAGCTCCACTAGTAAAATGCGCCCTTGAGCTTCAAGATGATTGAAAAAAATTCTAAGTACGGAAATTGGAACCTCCTATGGTAAAATGCGCCCTTGGAGGGAAAGTGGCATTGAAATTTTTTCTAAGTATACAAAATTGAAAGTGGACCCTTGCAAATGCGCCCAAGGTGATGTGCAAACTCTCCAAGCGTTGAAACTGGATGGAGACCCTCTCATATGCGCCTAAGTGATTGAACTGGAGGTAGGCCATGTTATATGCGCCCAGGGTCAACTTAAAGGTTGCTAAGGGTTAAATTGAAAGCTTGATGTGGGATATGCGCCTTAACCTGTGGAGAGTTGAAGAAAAGTCTAAGTGTTGGAAACTAAAAGTGTAACCCCCTAAATGCGCCCCCCTCATGAAACTTAATGCTTGGACCCTTAAATGCGCCCTAAGTCAAAAAGTGAAAGTTGACATAGCCATATGCGCCCAGTGTTGAAAATGGAAGCTAGGTGGGTGATTTGTGCCTAGTCAAAGAATGAAAGCTTAGCATGTTAAGTGCGCCTTAGTATGAGGAGGTGGTCATTTTGTCAAAGGCGTTGAAACTAAAAATACAACCTATCATATGCGCCTAAGATGTAAAATGAGAGTTGACCATGTCAAATGCGCCCCTCTTGACAAACTGAGAGTTGATGTGGTAAAATGCGCCCAAGTTAAAATTAAAAGCTCAGGGGGTCATATGCGCCCATGACACAAAATGAATGGAGACTAGCCCAAATGCGCCCTTACAAGTTGATTTAGCAAGAAAATGTTGAAATGTTGAAAAATGGAACCACAAGGGGTCAAATGCGCCTTGGTTGAAATGAAAGCTTGGCATGTTATATGCGCCCCTGGGTGTTAGGCAAGCAAGGTGAGTATCTAGGGCGTTAAGTTAAAAGTATCACCACTCATATGCGCCCTTGATAGCAAATCTAGAAAATGCGTGGGAAATTGGAAATTGCTAAGTGTCAAAGCTGAAAGTTCCCCCCATCATATGCGCCTGGAATTGAAGAAATGGATTAAATTTGATGAAAATAATATTTTTCTAAGGTTCAAAAATTCAAAAATTAAATGAACCCGTTCGTTAGGTACCCATGGATTCATCGCGTTTCAGAGAAAATCTTCTTCTGGGTATTGAAGATTATCGATGAGGAGTTGATTTTAATGTCTTCCACAGTTCGCTGAGGCCTTCGGGATGAAGATTTTGATGGGAACCGGATTGATGAATTTTCCTAAGGGAAATTTGAAAAATTTTCTAAGGCAAAGTGAAGAAAATGTGTTTTCAAGGTGAAATTCTCCAGATGATGAATTCGAGAGGAACTGCCTAGGTGAATTTGATTAAATTCTTCGTGGGACTAATCTTCCAAGGCCAGAGATGAATAAAATCAAAGTTGCCAGAGCTCCAGCAGGTGAAATGAATTTCTCAAAGATGATACGCCCTCGAAGAAGATGGGTTGAAAATTTGGCTAAGGCATGGAGAATCATGAAGGAAGCAAAAGTTGGCTACTGGAGGCGATGAACGGTAAGTAAGTTGAATTTATATTTATGAAATGTTCTGATGCCCTTCTCCTTGCTTGTTTTGTAGGATGAGCGTGGAGGCCAAGTAATGAAGCACGATGATATTACAACCTTCGGAGGAAGATAAAGTTATAAGTTTCACATGAAGGAAGAGAAAGTTGCAAGAAAATGGCTAAGTGTTGAAGAAACATTTTCAAGACTCAAGATGGAGAAAAGAGCGGAAGTTCGAGCAAGGTTGAAGAACAAAGTCAAGAAGAAGATCGAGAACAGTGTGAACACGTCTGCAAAAGGGAATCTTCTAGAAGGAATAATGGACATTATGGCTCATTTATTACCCCACTCTCTTTTGTGGCGGTTTTTAGGGCAAATCATGTTTAGGGCTGAGGTGGCACGATCTGGGCCATCCAGCCGATTGTAATCTGAGCCGTCCGTTGGACTTGGCCAGCTATATAAAGGGGGAGTCCCCCTCATTTGAACCTTCATTAGCTTAGAGTAGACAGTAGAGAAGATCAGAGTAGAATTAGAGTAGAGGGACAACTTAGAAGTAGCTTAGAAGTAGATTGATAGTGTAGTTGGAGGAGAAGGAAAGTTTTCCTTTGAAAACTTTTGTAAGAAATTGTCGTGTAAAACTTTCATAATAAAAGATCTTTCATTGATGGTGAAATTCATCTTTGTTGTGGATAGCTAGCGAGGTTTCTTCATCCCTTCTACTTCAAGTAGTGTAGAGTAGCGTAAATTTCATTTTCATGCAAGTAGAAGATAGTAATTGTGGAATGTGGTGTTTGATCTAAGCAACTTCGTCTATCCATACCACTAGTGTATTTGCTGATGGTGAATGCGCCTTGTGTGGTCAACTGGAATATCATGTACTTAACTTCAATCACAGTTTGAATAATGGTATGCGTCGTTGTGATGGTATCTTTATGTCAAGTGGTGGTTTGAACATCTTTTGTCATCTCCTTTGAAGATTGCACCGACTCCGTGGAGGCTGTCCGATGCGAGGCAAAGCGAAGTTTGGTTGAAGCTTGTGAAGATTGATCGCCATGTCCCACACCTTAGAATAGATTTAGCCTTCTTAACCTTTACACCATTTCATTCAGTACTTTCCAGTTAGAATAGGAAACAAGAACTTCATAGACAAATTTTTCGAGCATTTGAATTCCTTTCTCCACTGCCGAACAGTTCCGTAAGTCCCCTTGAAATACCAGCAAATCACATCGAGCCAAACTGAGCCTATTCGCACTGAAAGAACCTTGGAGTTGAACGCACGAACTTTCTTGCAATCTTAGCGTGCGGAATACTTTGATCAAGAGAGAATAGGGAAGCCGTTGGCAACTTTATTCTGCGTTGGTGCGGTCACGAAAAACACATCAAGAAGCAGCAGATCATTTAAAAAGATCATTTTGTAGCAACAGATCATTTTGTAGAAGAAGATCATTCTGTAGAAGCAGATCATTTAGTAGTAGCAGTTTGATCTCAAGATCAATCACATTCATTTGTATCTTTGCATCAAGGAAAGGTGCTATTATTCATTGTATTAATTCGGCCTTGAGTAAGGCCTGATTTGTAAGCAAATTTTTGCTCTTATTCATCTAATATATATAAGAGAGATCATTTCTTGTTGGGTTTTTCTCCCTCGAGTAGGAGGGTTTTCCCAGGGTATCTTATTGTGTTAATTGTCTTATGTGTTGCATTTTCTGATTGCTTTCATTTCTGATCCTAAAACTAACATGGTATCAGAGTGGGTCTAAGAAAAGATCTGATCAGATTTGTTTAAGCAATCAAGTCAACTTTTCATCTAGGGTAGATCTTGAAGTATTGCAGATCTAAGGTTGCAATTTATTCAGACCTAAGGGCAGATCTTTGAAGGTGAATTTGTGCGGAAAAAGAAAATGGTGAACAATGTCAAGGTAGAAAATAGGCTTGATGGAGCCTCAAACTTCAACTCTTGGAAACCCAGGGTACTCATTGCATTAGAGGAGAATGATCTTCTTGATTTCGTGGAAAGTGATATGTTTGAGCCTTCCAATGATACTGAGAAAATCCAATGGAAGAAAAATAGCACAAAGGCTAGAAAGATCATGATAGACTCTGTGATGAATCACCTACTACCAATCATCTCCAAGTTGAAGACAGCTAAAGAAATGTTTGATACTCTAAAAGGATTATATGAGATCAACAATACCGGCAAATCCCTTCCTTTGAGACAATAGCCTCACCATGTAAAAATGGATAAAGAAGATTCAGTCATCTCATTCTTTATGAAGATTGTTAATTTGAAAGATCAATTGAGCACTATTGGGGATATAATTGCAGACAGAGATCTTGTTATGTCGACACTAAATGGTCTTCCTCAATCTTGGGAACCCTTTATTCAAAGCATCAGTGGGAGATCTAAGTTGCCCAAGTTTGATCGTCTTCGAGCTGATTGTATTCAAGAAGAGTCCAGGTTGACTGCAAGAGGAATTGGGCGAAACTATCATGATGTAGAAAATCAAGTTCTTGCTACTCATACTTCTAGAGAAAGAGGCAAATGAAGAAAGAGGAATAGAGACAAAGAATCAGATTCTGCCCCAGAACCAAAGAAGAAGAAGGATCTCTCTCACATTCAATGTTATAGGTGTGACAAGTATGGTCACTTTGCTCGAGATTGCAAATTAAGGTCTACACATGTTTCTACTGTGGAAATTGACATAGGGACATCTCAGAAGGAGCCAAGTTCTAAAGTCGATTCAGAAGGTTTCTTATTCTAAAGTCGATCAGTTTCTTCAAAGAGGAGGAAAAAACATTCAAAGGGAGTCTGAAAAACCAACAGAGGCAACCTTGGATGATGAGGTCAGGAGGTTGATGCCAGTACTTGGAGCTTCAAAGGGAGTCACATCATCATGAAGACTTATTGTAATGTATATTTCTCTGAGACGGAGAAATATGAGGTGAAAGCCCTTGTAGTGTGTATTTCTTTGAGACGGAGAAATATGAGGTGAAAGCCCTTGTAGTGTATATTTCTCTAAGACGGAGAAATATGAGGTGCGAGCCCTTGTTCATCTCTGAGATTGAGATGAGACGTCATGTTGAGAGACTACATGACGACATCACGTTGAGAGACTCCGTGATGGACCCTTGTACATCTCTGAGATTGAGATGTGTTTATTTCCACACATGGGAGTAGCCATTGTGGACGTCATGTTGAGAGACTCCATGACGACATCATGTTGAGAGACTCCGTGATGAACTCTTGTACATCTCAGAGACTGAGATGTGGGTGCAGCCATTATGAGCGTCATATTGAGAGACTCCATGACGAGGATATTTGGAAAATACCTCCCTAGTTAAGAGGGAGTGTTAGTGTTTTATAGCTTCGGGAGCTATTTTTCTTAGTTCAAGGTTAGTCGGCCTTCATGTTGCAATTAATATTTTTTTATTTTTCATCTTCTAAGGGAGCTGACCTAGATGAGAAGTCACCTAGTTTTGTATATATACAAGGTGGTGATCATTCATTTAAACATCAACACAACATTCTCTCATCATTCGCATTCCTAAGCAGCAAAGTGCCATTTCCAGCAGCAGATCATTTAATAAGAAGATCATTCTATAGCAGTAGATCATTTAGTAGCAGCAGTTCGATCTAAAGGTCAATCACATTCATTTGTATCTTTGCATCAAGTAGAGGTGCTATTATTCATTGTATTAATTTGGCCTTGAGTAAGGCCTGAGTTGTAAGCAGACTTCTGCTCTTATTCATCTGACATATATAAGAGAGATCATTTCTTGCTGGGTTTTTCTCCCTCGAGTAGGAGGGTTTTCCCAGGGTATCTTGTTGTGTTCATTGTCTTATGTGTTGCATTTTCTGATTGCTTTCATTTCTGATCCTAAAACTAACAAACTGTACATGGAAGAGCAAAGAATATAATTTCTACATGCTAACCAAGAATTTCTTGAGTTTCCTATATTTTATAATCATAGATAAAATTTGTGCCAGCATAACTACCAATTACTAGTATGCCTTATGGACACTACTTGAAGTCAAAGTTGAGATAAATCATAAAACTAAGCCTTATCTAAATATTTGTCAACATGTTCCTTACAGAGCGATGTGGACTACAATATTTAATCAGGGCAGTGTTCAAGATACTCTTATTTATCCCCATAGAAGTTAGGTGTTGTATGATAAAAAATGCAGTAAATTTGATCTATGGTTTACTCAATCAACTATATAGCCAGCTATAGATATACCTGTTCAAAGCACCAAATCTTCAAAAAGAACAGAACCATGCAGATATGTTATCTACAGCGTGTTGGGTAACAATCAAGTATGCTTTTTTTCTCACTTGCCAAATGATGCAGTTTTACTAGGTTACATGCAATTGATTAAAATTTTCTCAAAAGTTGAATTAGTTGTCTGGTATTAAATTTCCATCCTTAATAATGACATGAGAATGCTGACCTTTAATGATATATTGATTTCAGTTAGAACAGAGCAGTATATTTGAAACATTTCATAGTGATCTTGGAACTTTGAGAAAAGAGAAGATTCTTGCAAATTTGTCAAGAAAATTTTCTTGTGATCCTATTTATGCTCTTTTTTGCCAACCAAAGATACTTTCTCAAGACCCTATAAAGATGAAAATTATGAAAAAATGGATGGCACCAATTAATGTGCATGAAGCAGGGAGAGTTGTTTAAAACCGAATAGATTCTATAGGAGGAATTACAAAATAGAAAATACATCTTAAGCTAAAATAGTATTTACTATAAACAAACTAATGGCAATATTCAAAATATTGGTTTTGACAGAAATATAAAGTTAAACCTTAATCAAGATAAACTTGGTATTGGCTCTTAGGTTTGATCTTGTTGATGTGTTTTTCGTGACCGCACCAACGCAGAATAAAGTTGCCAACGACTTCCCTATTCTCTCTTGATCAAAGTATTCCGCACGCTAAGATTGCAAGAAATTTCGTGCGTTCAACTCCAAGGTTCCTTTAATGCGAATAGGCTCAGTTTGGCTCGATGTGATTTGCTGGTATTTCAAGAGGACTTACAGAATTGTTCGGCGGTTGACAGCAGACAGCTGACTAAGGGTTTTCATGTAATTCAAATGATTTGGCAGGTAAGCACAAGTTTCCTAATTCTAACCGGAAATGAACTGAATTTAAAAGGGTGTAGGGCCTAAGAAGTTTATGTTCTATTCTAAATGCAGGATATGTGGAGCTTCATTTCGATAGACTTCAACCGGATTTCACCTAGCCTCCGTCGGACAGCCTCAAAGAAAAATCGGCAATCTTCAAGGGAAATAGCAAAAGATGTTCAAATTATGACTTAACATGCATACACCATCACAACGACGCATATAAGCATATAAATCACAACCGAAGTTAAACTCAAGATAATGTCCAGTCGACCACACAAGGCTTAACTTATCATCAACAAGCCGCTAGTGGTATGGAATAAAGCGAAGCTATCTCAATAAAACATCACACACCAAAGTATGCTACTTGCATGAATTTAATCTACTTGGATACGAAAGGAAGAAGAAACCTTGCTAGCATTTCATGACAAGACGAATTCCATCATCAATGAAAAGATCTATTATCATAAAATGTGTTACACAACAATCTCCTCAAAAGTTTTCAAAGGGAAAACTTTCTTTCTTCTCCAAATGATGCAAAATGCTCTACAATGCTACACTATCTAGCTCTAATGCTCTCTCAATGTCTACTCTGATTCTAACGCCTCTACTCTAATGAGATTACAAATGAGGGGGACTCCCCCTTTTATAGCTAGCCAAGTCCCAAAAGACGGCTAGGGTTACAATCAATAGAGTGGCCAAATCGTGCCACCTCAGCCCTAAATAATATTGCCCTAAAAACCGCCACAGAGGAGAGTGGGGTAATAAATGCGCCATAATGTCCACCATCATCCTTCTAGAAGATTCCATTTGTAGATGCGTTCACACTGTTCTCGATCTTCTTTCTTGGCGTTGTTCTTTGACTTCTTCCACTTGAGGGTTTTCATCTTTGTCACTTTGAATTATACTAAGTCCCAACACTTAGTCATTTTCTTGCAACTTTTCCTCCTTCGAGATTGAAACTCATCTTCATCGTGCTTCCACTTCAAGTCATCGTGCTCTGGCCTCAACATTTCTCCTGCAAAACAAGCAAGGAGAGGGGTATTAGAATACTTCATGATATAAACTTAACTCACTCACCTGATCCTCACGCTCCAACTTTCAAGCGATCATCGCCAACTTTGTGTTCAAGTTCATGCCTTAGACAAATTTCCATCCTTGAGAACTTCATTTCACCTGCTGGAGCTCTGATAACCTCGATTTTATTCATTTCTGGCTCAAGTAAACTATCTTCACGAAGGATTGAAGCAAATTCACCTAGGCAGTTTCTTTCAAATTCATCGTCTGGAGGATTTCACCTTGAAAACACATTTTCTTCATTTTTGCCTTAGAAAATTTTCAAATTTCCCTTAGGAAATACATCAACCTGGTGCCCACTTAAAATCTTCATCCCAAAATTCTCGACAAGCTGTGGAAGACCTTAAAATCAACTCCTCATCGATAATCTTCGATACCCAGAAGAAAATTTTCTCCAGAACGCGTTGAACCCATGGGTGCCCAACGAACGGGTTCATTTAATTTTCTCGAATTTTGAACCTTAGAAAATATTCCCCTGTGAAATTTAAATCCGTTCTTCGATCTTCTCTGAGAATTTTGCTCTGACTTGGAAAAATTTTATCGACCCTGCGGAGCTAGCATCACTGACTTCATCCCTGGCAACTCTGCTCGTGCTTCAGGAAAATTCTACCACTTCTCCAGACTTAGGCATTTTTCTAAGGGAGAAAATATTTTGTGCCTTAGAAATTTTTGAAATCATCTCTTTGGAAAATTTTGCCGTAAAAATTTTGTATCCAGCTCGATCCATTTTGCCTGTGAAAATATCAACTTTACTTAGAAAAATTTTTATGAAGGCGCCTAGCATATTTTACCCCCTTCACTCACCATTTTGCATTTTCTTCACATTTGAAAATATTCCAACGCCTAGGAAAATTTTCCAACACTTAACATCTTAGGCGCATAGCACTTGGAGAAAAATATCACCACGCCCAATACTCATCTTCACCAACACACACGCCTAGCAAAAATTTCTAACACTTTACCACTTAGGCGCATTTGAGGCTAGGAGAGGAAAGAAAAATCACGCCCAACACACTTTGCAACATTCTACAACACCTTGGGCGCATTTGAGGCTAGGAAAGGAATAACGCCTAGCATCTACCTTGTATTCACCATGCCATTGAGGAATTTACTCGCCTTTTACTACGCTTTAATCACATTTCACCCTATTCACCACCCTCTATTCACTATTTACACCTTAATGTGGGCGCATTTGAACATGCAAGAGGGATGACCCTTCAACTCCACTTTTTGTCTTCACTTGAGCTGCTTTGGGCGCATTTTGGCTCTTGAGGAGGATAAAAGACTTTGACTTGCTGACCCACTCAAACTTGAGCGCATTTCTATGTGTGGGAAGGATGAAAAACGTTGACTTGTTTGACCTCTTTCCAGCTTTGGGCGCATTTCCACCTAGGAGGAGGACGAGTTTGCCTTAGAATTTTTTTTATGCTTCTTGCTTGGGGGGTGGGCGCATTTCACAAGGGGTGGAGGATATAACTTGTTGACTGCTTTGACCAATTTGCTTTTGGGCGCATTTCACCCCTTGAGCAGGATAAACTTGCAAGTTAGGCGCATTTAGAGGGGTAAGGCGGATGAAAACATTCCAGACTTAGAAATTTTTTTTTTTTGAACTCTCACCAGCTTTTCTTTGAGGGCGCATTTTCAAGGAAGTGAAGGATGATGTTCCAGACTTAGCCATTTTTCTTGTTTTTGCCAGCTTCTCACACCCTGCTATTTATAGTAAGCCTCTTGATTTTCTTACTTCGGAAGCTCAGATTGCCATGAAATTTTAAACACCGGATCCTCACGACTTTGATATCCTGTCAACACTGCCATTCTGAGCTGACTTACTAAAAATAGCACATTTTGGGAAGTGTTTTGCTATTTATAGTAACCTCTCGTTTCCGGTACTTCCACAGCTCCGATTAGCTTGAAATTTTAATGAGGCGCTCCTCACCACGTGACCTGTTGGCTGACACTGACGCATGCGCTCAATTTACTATTTTTAGCCAGTTTCCAATCTGACTTACTATAAATAGTAAGTGCTTCGTTTGACTCGAAATTTCACCAGCAGATAGCCTGAAGAACGCTGATCGCAGTGGTTTACATCGGATTTTGAAGATTTTGACTTTTGATGCCTATATTTAGGCTCCGAAGCTGGAAACCCTAATTCACTTTGCATGCGTATCAAATGAACTCTGTTTGTCTTCGTTTCTGCGGCACTGCGATCAGCTCGTGAATCTGAACTGCTGGGAGGCGGCTGCCGGGGCATACCTGCTAAAAATAGCAAGTTCCTTACTGAGTGAGAATCCTTGTTTGCATGTCACACCATCGCGTAGGTCTCGAAAAACCCAGAAGGAATATCCAGACATGCAAAGAAAATCTCTGCATCTGCACCCTGAAATTCGTGCCGGAAGCCAGACTGCTAAAAATAGTATGTTGTCCGATTTCGCTCAAATTTTGCACGTGAGCAGTCTGATATACTCTGAATGCAGTGTGATGATCGGAATCTCAAAATGTTGACGAATCGCCTAAAATCTCACACTTACTAAAAATAATAAGTACCTCGGAATCTGATAAAAATTTGCTGAGAGCGTGCTGGAACATGGTAACAACAATGTTAAGTTCAATTTTCAATTTATTCACTTTATTCGACCCCTGTACTGACCAGGAAGACAAAACCCTAATTTTCAGACTTGGCCAGAATTTTTGCATTTTAAGCTCAACGGCAGAGGAATCCCAGGAAGTAGACCATCAGAAAAGAGACAGACAGAGAGAGAGAGACCAAAAACCAAAGCCAAAACGACCAGAATGGAGCAAAAATTAGGGGTCCCCATTTGAATGGGGCGATGTGTGAAAAAGGTCACAACAGATCTCTCATTTCTTCTATGAAGTTATTTGTTGGTGCAATTGTTATAGCTATTTATGCACTCAAAGTCATATGTTTATAGTTCAGACAAAAGATGCAGAGAAAAATTATCTCATCTAATACCACAGTCTACCACTACTCATGTTGTCAAGATCTAGAAGTACCATGTCAAACTTTCGACATAAAAAGCTAATAATTTCAAGAGAAAACAGATGGATTGTGTTAGTTGAAAAGTTAAGAATCAACTTAAATAAAAAGGTTATGGGGATAAATGCATTATCAAGGTCACAAGTGTGAATGATGTAAATTTGGTCTAGGAGATGATGAGCAACTTAGACGAAGCAATTAATTGATGCCAAGAAAATAGAATTATGGCTCTAAATGTTGTGGTACTTGAATATATGATCTTATATGAGTTTCTTCAAAATCCTTTCACTAAACACATGAACAGAGATATGCATGAATCTACACAAACAGATGAGGATTATAATAACACAAAAAAATGAAACCAAAAATTAATGTCAAGGAATTTCTTGAAAATCTTTCTACAAGACACATGAATATAGATGAGACACAAATCTACTGAAATGTACAGGAACTATATATGTAAAAACTTGCAAAGCGAATCATTTAAACCAAGTTCGAAAGAAGCATCCTAGTGGATGTTATTTTTATCAAACACAAAGTTTATCATATTTTGTGATTTCTTTTTCTAAGAACATAAAACTGTATAACATGTTTTGTGAAATTATGGTTGTGCCAGTCAATTTCACAAAATGTGGTGGGATTCATTCCTTGTTCCATGAAACATGATAACCAAGGTCTAACATATTTATTAAATTTAATATGTGTTCACTTTATTGTGAGCATACAAGAAATCTATGGGTATACGGCAGGACATGATCTCCAAGATCTTGGTACTCAATCAGATAAACAAAGGAGGCCAATTATATCACCAAAATTGTGGTAATAGATAATATGATTGGCCCTAAACAATTAATTAATTAAAGTATTTTTAAAGTAAAGAAAGACAATTTTAATATTTAATTAATTAATCTGATTTCTTCTTCTTGGGCATATTAAAAATTGGGGACATCACATAAATATTCAATCTTTCTATGTTGGGGCCAAGCTCCAAGTTTGTATTCATGGCAGCCCCATTCTTCATGTTCCAATATGGCACAAGGGAAGTATTCCATTTGAATTATAAATTCCCACCAACCATTGGACCTCTTAATCCATTGGCGCCCAAAGGGATCAAGTCATTTTTGTGCTTCCATTGCCCACAGTTCCCACCAATCATTAAAGCCCATCAATCTAATGGTCAGTCCATGGGAAACTTTAGTTTTTTTTATCCTATTGATGTTATAGAGTTTGACAAGAGCTTTTGATTCCATGGCTTGGTCAAAGTTGCATCATGTTGTCAACCTTCACAACATGCCCCCAAAATTTGAAATTTTGGGGACCCTTGCTTTCCATTAGGAGTTGATCACTTTTGCAAAGTTGGGAATTTTCACTTTATGTTTTAGTTTCTCATTACCCATTTGCTAAAAAGTGAATTTTGAAGTTGTAAATGCTTGACAAGCCTTCAAGGTCATTTTAATATCATTTTGGTTAAGTTTTACTATGTTAAATTTAGTAAAAGTGCAAATCATTTATATTTCTCGGAGTCCTTTCATATGCCAAATTACAAATTACAAATTACAACATTTTTTTCAAGTCAAGAATGATAGTATGAAAACCCTAAAAATTCTCCAAAACTAGTTTGTGAGCATAAATGGCGCTTGTGTGAACCAATTTTAAATCTTGAACCAACCCTTTTGTGAGCATAAAGGAGAGGTTTGAAGAGAATAGAAAAATGGTCGAATGATAAGAGAATCAGTTATAGACTTCCTTCTAAAGAATTTAAAAAATTCAATATTATTGATAACGAACCACAAAAAAATTATTCTCCTGCTCACTCTCCTCCTCTTGCTTAATCTCCTTCCCACATTGTACCTTATCCACCTTCTCAAATTGTATAAGAAATAGTCTCCTCTTCTGAAAAGACTTCTCCCATCTCCCATAGGACCCAATCCCCTAAGAAGTCCTCATCTTTTGAAAGTATTGCTTCCACTCCTCTAAGGCAACCTTCTATTTTCCCAAAAAGGAAACCTTCGCCTCCACAAAGAACACCCATTCCTTCACCGAGAAGATCTCCTCTAAGAAAATCTCCTCCTCCTGCAAGAAATCCTTCTCCACCCACTAGTGTTCCAAGAGTATAGCAAGTCCAAGGCCAAGCTGGACAAAAAAATGCTCAGTTGCAGAAAGATTCCCAACAACAACAGCAAAAGGGGAAACAACAATTGCAAAGTCAAGGTTCTACCCAACAACAAGCAACAGCTGCCAATGTTCTACAATGGTTTAATTAGATAATACAAAGCAAGAAGAGGACATTTCAACCTCCAACTGATGCCTTTGCCAACTTCCATCTATGGTTATTAAACCGCCTCTTCCCAAGAAAGCCCAAGTGAGATCCACTATAACTACTAATGCATAAGGATTGTCACCTCATTGAAAGATGTGTTGGTAGTTGAAATGCAACTAGCAAATTACACAATCACTACTATTACATTGGGGAAGCCTACTAGAGAAGAGGGAGCACAGATTGCTAAGGCCTCAGTTGAGTGGATCTTGAAGAAAATGAAAAAAGACAAAGCTATGAAGGAGCTTAAAGATAAAATAGCTCATTAACTTCATATATTGAAAATCTAGTAGGTCCTATTGATCCCTTTACAACAACTCCTGGTACACAATCATCGATAGGATCAAGAATACCTAAAGTCAATAAAGTTAAAAATATTGTAACTGCCATAAGAACATGGAGTAATGAGTTGATGACACTAAGTTACAAAACAATCGACAGGATGGTAGCAATATGCAAAAGACTGAAAAGCAGAGAAGAGGCAACTAAGATGGTAGAAGGAGAAATTGATCAAGAATTGGCAGAGATAGATAATGACTTGCCTATAATTTCAGAACTGTCAACTACTAATTATCAGTTTCTAATTAATGAAAAGGTTTTGGGGAGAAATGATGAGCTATTACATAGAAAATATTTGAAATTTTTAATTTCAAGTAGGGCATTTTGAAAGGATGTAAGACTAGGCTCAAGATATCTTATAATTTTATTTAGAATATTTTGACTGAAGTAAATGATTTTGCAAGGAAAATTGGATGACAGACATTTAATGTTCAAGGTGATCTCAACATAGTCCAGGGTTTGAGAACACTTGATGATATGTTGAAGTTTGAATCATCAAGTAGGGCCAATTTTGATTCTTCTTCAATTACCAGGTTAATGAGAGTGTGGATGGCTTGTGAAGAGTTTGAAAAGAAAATGTCACAGTACAAGCAAGTCGATAAATTAGTCTTCAATAATTTTGTTCAGTCTAGCATCCGCTTTGTGCACCCAGATGATCTTAATGTTGATATAATAAAATTTGCAGTGAATAAATTCCAAACCTATAACCAGAAATTATTGCATAAAGGATCATGTTAATGTGCAACATTAACATTTTCTTTTATGTATATTATTGTAATATTAGAATGTGCAAGGAAAAGGTCCAAAATGACTCTTCACATTCTTGTCTCATGTGTTTTCTTGGAGGGAATGACTCTTGGTCCTCCCATCCAAATGTGCCTATTTATACTTAATTGAAACTCATTGTTAAGGGTTGTTTATGTTGGAAATGCTGGAAACCATTTATGAATACAATATACCAGATTTTGCTCCAATTTTTCAATGTTTTCAAACTCTAAATTTTCTTTCTTTCCACATAATTTTATTGATCTAATTCACAAAATGTTGATGGATTTAACATGTGATGTTTTGTGTGGTAATCTAGACCACATTAGTTAAAAGGAAGTCTATTTTTCACTTATATTCAATTCCTTTGACGATCGTGTTGTCTCGCATTTGGACTGTGGGTAACTACTCCATTAGAGATTGATTTCGATATTGAATATGTCCATTTGCAGAATGATGTGTAGGATGAACAAGAATGGATTTGGATTTTCTTTTTCTTTCTCTAACCCTTTTCTTTTCCCCTTTCCTTGTTCCATTTTTTGATAATGGTGTTAGATTAGGATCTTAATGATTAATTTCAAACCATATAAGGCAATATTTTAAACTTGTAAAACATGTGAGTTTTATTCAATACGATTGTTCATCTTCCACTCGCATATTTAAGGTTTTAAATGAATTGAAAATTCATGCTGACTAATAGTGTACATTTTCAGTAAGTGGGTTTCTTTTCATGTCGATTATTCTAAAATTCACATAACCCTTGTGAGTGGACCAGCCAAAGTTCATTTCCAACTAAAGGGTTATAGTAAAACTTGTGTATCTATTGAATCATTTTACAGATATTTGATGAAGACTCTTGAGGCTAGCCACCTTTTAAGTAGGGGAACAACCTTTATCATTCCACCCTATAGGTTTCACAACTTGCAAGTATGTTGGTGGGTCAAAACCCACATCAACACATCCAAAGACCCCTGTTGGACTCAAGGATGTCATATGCCAACCTCATCCAATTTTAGGTCTACATATGCTTCTTGTCTATATTGCTTTGAGCCCAAACAAATAAGGGGTGGCCACATGGTATATCTTGATTGGTGCAATTGATTGTTATTGGTCCATTGAACCAATCAGAAAAATCATCAAAGGAGTTTGCTTGCATGATATCAAGTGAGACTATGACATGTTGTGCTTGACAGGCTTGTGTACACAACACGACATGTGACTGGTAAGAGGGAGGCAAAGGTGGATAAAGGCATTTTATTGTTGCATACTCCACCAGGCATAGGAGCTAAAGGGAGATTTAAGTGGAAATGTATTTCAATGTCCATTGGCCATCTAATCAGCCTTGATCAACAATCCAAGATCTTTCAAAGGTTAGGCCTATGCCAATAGGAAAAATAGAGTATGGAGGTGCTTGTAGGTTCCCAACTTCAAGCATGCCATGTATGAGAATTATTCTATCCTAAGTGGAACAATAGAAGTGCAACGCATGTGGGAAATTGGTGTTTTAATGGCATTGGTAAGGAAATTGAATACATTGGTTGCCTGGATTAGTGACATGGCATAATCTACAATTGGCAAATCAAAATGTATTGAGTCATGTGAAGGAAGCAAGACAAATTTAAGTCCTTGAGGGATGGGTGTTGTTCCTACAAAATCTGATCTGATATGGATTTTTTTGTACCTACACAACAAAATCAAATTTGATTGAGCATCCCTTTGTCTACAAAGAATTCAACACCGGGGAGAAGTAGCTGCAACGAATTTAAAGGAAAATGCCATGCTAAGTTGTAGGGTTGCAACATGTGTCCATCATTCAAAGTAACCTTTTGATGCAGGATTTGTTGTAAATCATGGATATGTTGCATTCTTTCCCAATTCTTCTCTCTATCTCCCCTTTCTCTCTTTTGGGCTATAATTGTATGAGCACATATGAGATGGGAGAGGGTTTTCTTGGCATGCCCTTGATCGCAGTGCACAGAAATTCAAATCATTGACCACAGAAGTTTCAAAAAGGCCCGATGAAATTATCCAAGGTAAAAAAGTTTAAAGGCGGAGGTTCTAATAAGGTGGCAGCGAACTTTAATTAAAAGCAGCAAACCTTAATTTGAGACAGCGATGGGATCCAAATTAAATAATTAATAATCTCCCAAAAAAAAGCAGCGATTAACGTTAGACAAAGTAAGGCAGGAATTAATAAAAGGAAACTGTTAATGCAGTGATCCACAAGGAGATATATAATTAATAATTAAAAGAGTTAAGAGGCAGCGCTTGGTGGGGAAAGGATGTGTCCTTTGTTAAGATAAACAATGAAAGGATGTGACCCCTCCTCATTTGAAGGTATAAAAGGCAGAACAAATGCATTGGAAAAAAGCATAAATTTTGGGGATCCATATGGAATGAATAAAGCAGATTGGAAAATAAAAGTGAATTAGAAATCAGAATAGGAAATCTGTTGGATTAAATATTATTAGCAAGAATATATTCGGGAAGTAATTTTATATATATATATATATAAACTTGCTAATTTATCAAGAATCTTAGGATTAGTAATTATTCATTTGATTTTCATAAAGCAATCATATTAGGAATTGGCAAGAAAACATAATAGGGAGATGCAGGAGTACGGGTTCCCCTCAATTAAGTAGACCACCCATCGAGTTGGATTGCTTGTGGGCCAAGGGGTCGGATTGACTCGGTTGGTTGTTTGGCAATCTTGGGCTTAGCTGTGGAGGACAGTCTTCCGGAGCCCCATTATGCTTTTACCCTCAAGTTCCTAATATGGTTGGGTATAGTGTGCATGTTACATTATGATTTTGTTTGATGATTATTTTCCTAAATTCAATTGCTATTGTGTAATTTAATGACAGAATACTCTTGTAAATAAATTGTATAATTGGATTTGTTAATTTTGGGCAAAAATCAGTTACTCCCTCAACAAGGGACATTACATATTGTGTGCAGGACCTAAACCAGGATCCATATCTTATAAAGGGCATTTCAGTTGGTAAATTTACAATCTTAAATGTATTAAATTTGAAATTTCTTATTTTGTCTGCTTTTAGGGCAAAAATCTAGGAATATCCCAAGTAGGGGACATTACATTTCTAGGCAAAGCCCTACTGTTTTGCAAATTCAAGCCTGGAAGCAGATTTATTTCTTTTATTTTGAACCTTTCATAGTTAATGCAAATGTGTGACTTGTCCCTTCTTTTGTGTTGCTTGTTACCATGTTCACTTTGATAACCAAGATGCTATACTTTCTATGTTCATTCATTTTGCTGGGAAATCTTCTTTCTCTCTATTTTTCCATTTGCATCCAGGTATTCTTGGTCAATGTGTCCAGGATTTGTTGATCCCTTATGGATAATTTCTAACCTTGTGTATACTAATGACCGTGCAAATATTGTTCCTTTACTTTCATTGTTGTAAATGCGTCTCTCCATTGTTGATGACTATTAAATCATGTATTATAAGCCCTCTGTCATGGAAAGTCTATCTTGATCTTGGCACATTGCCCATATACATTAGAATTTATTTTTATGCACTCTTCTCTTTACCCTTGGACCTTTTCTCTACAAGCAGTTATTGAGAGCTCATTGCACATCTTACAAGGAGTTGGCCTTTCAATCCCAGAGTTTGTCTTGTCTTAAGTCCAATCATTCACAAGACTTCCCATTGTTGCACTCCACAGACAATGCAGGTGTATGGAACATCTGGGTTATGCATCGGGTGGCTGTCAATGGGATAAATTTGGGGTATAGTGAAGAAAGAAATTTAAAGATATCTATCAATGCCAGAAACTTATGTGGATAACCATCAAGCCTTCATTGAGAAGACTTAAGGCCTTTCAAGCAGGGTCAACAACTTTACAGTGAGAATCAATGATCTGAGGAAATATGTCAATTCTTCATATGTTGGACTCAAAGCAGATATGTTAGGTCTCCCAGCCTATGTTCAAAGAAGGCCCAGAAGCACCTACTAATTTGCCTACTATTGAATCCACTAATGCACTCTAATCGATCCTTAATGCATTATATGATGTATGTTTGAAAAACAGAAGGCAGGAAATCTGGAAAGCTGGGGAGTTTATCAAATATTCAGTGTCTTAGTTGTGGTTTGACCTTGGACCCTGGTTTGACTTTCGACACTCCTGGCAGCAATATTTGGTCTGTCAAAAACTTCATATATAGCTTAGATCCCAGATTGAAAGGTAAGTCTTTTTCAAAAGGGTTTGGCTTGTTATGATCTTTGGATAGAGAACAATTGACTCATTTTCATTGAGATATATTTGCAAAATATTGTTTTTAATAGAAAACATAATGTTGCAAATTTGGAAGTTACAGATGTCATTGACTGTGACTGATTAAAATTAGCTTCATATAGAAAAGATTCAAGAACAAGAGCGGAGAGAGTATTTATAGCCAAACGGTAGATCCAGAACGAGGCATAATCCCATGGTATGTACAGTTCCATAAGACCCAGCATAAATGTGAATGGTGAATTGAAGTTGAGATGGCCTTATGGACAGCTGATACCATCAAGATCATTCATTGTGCCTTAAAATATTGAGTTCTTGATATGGTTCTTAATAGAGTTTCACTTAACCTCAAAGCCATCAACTACATTTTGAACCTTCACGATCTTAGAACAAAGACCAAGGATGACATTCAACTCAGGAGGCACAAAAAGATGATATTGTCAATGACATCACTATTGTACTTTTTATAATCTCTTTTAATCCAGATGACACCGTCAACTCAAAGTCAAAATCAAACTGTCACAAATCTCTAGCTCTAGTTTCCTCTCTCCTAACCAACCCACATTTAGTCTTTCTTCTTTTTTAAATCAACCTTGCTGATGTCAGTTGATCAGCATGACCTTAACATTGACTGGAGAGAAATGTCTATCGACTGGTCAATGAATGACCCATTCAAACAATTTTGCAATTTTTGTGAAATCTTAAGTCCCCAACATAGAAATTGATGCCTAAGAAGCAGAAATACAGTCTGACCAGTGGCCTTACTTCTCTGCTGCAATGATCAGTTCTGATATGAGCATTGACTTTCTGGCACTGATCTTTCAGAAATCTTACTATTTTAACTCCTAACTTTAAGTGATAAACCAAGATGAACTTTGAAGAACTACTAGCTTTGCCTGCATTTATCAAGCTGAAGAATAGATCTACTATAGTTTGACTTGATAAATTTTCATCAAAAGTTGTGGTGTTGACTATTCTGCAGCAACAGTTTGACTAAAGGCCAGCTTTAACTGTGGCATTGATTGAACATTTGACTTCTTTGATAGGCTCTAGAATCCCACTCACTTCAATACATACTTTGTAAATGCAAATTGCTGAGTTTTATACATGTGCTATTCATTTCGATTGAATATAGTTGCTAAGTACACTTCACAAAGGAGATAATAATGGGTGCCCATGAGAAGTTAAAATATCCGTCTTAGTTGTCTATCGACTGCCCATGATAAGTGGAAGATTAAAGTTAGTTGCATAATTGTTGCTAACAATAGGTGGAAGATTCATGTCAGTTGGATGTCTCTTGCTTGCAAAAGCGTAAGATCCATGTTAGTTGGGTGATTCTTGTCCATGACAATGAAAGGTCCACATTAGCTGGATCACTCTTGCCCACAAGAGTGGAAGATCCATGATAGTGGGATATATTTTTCCCATAAATAATATAAGGTCCTTATTAGTCGGAATCTATTTCCCATGAATAGTAAAAGGATCTACGTTAGTTGGATAACTATAGTCCACAACAAGTGGAAGATCCCAGAGAAAGGATAATTATTGCCTGCATTATTAGTGAATGGCATAATTTTTTAAGATGAAACAAAATGAATCATTTATATTTGTGAAATTGCTTGCTCTATTTTATTTGCTATCTCCATTTGGCTAATAAATAGAGACAAGAATTCGTTGAAGTCCCAAGTTAGGGATGTCAGGGAATGCCCATGCACAAGACATGGTATGGTGATGGTCTCCACTCACACCATAGTGTTTGATTATTAGCTTGTGTAAGATGTGGGTGCACGTGCCTTAGATGTTTGCCTTGTATCTCCTTTGGTGGGATAGTCTGTAACAAATCTTTGACTATAGATCGTGTTGTTATAAATATAACCTTCTTCCTCTGTTAGGAAGGGGAAAATTGAAATTCTGCTAAGCGCAAAACTTTGTATTATAATTGCTTATTAGGTAACATGGGACTCAAGAAGACAAAATAAAGCAGCCATTTAATAAATGAAGTTGATTTCCATAAGCAGGTAAGGACGTGTAGTTCTTACTGGCTGCTTTATACTGTTGATGTGAAGATGATCTTACAAACAGCTTATGTATCCAAAGGGTTTCATTACCAGTTTTCATGTTAAATTGTAGTTTCCATAAGGAACTCAAAAATTTTAGCATGAAGACTGAGGGCCAGCAAACATATTAAAGCCTCTACTCTACAGAAAGCTTGACGTGGCCAAGTCAGGAGCAGCCTCTGTCGAACAGAGTTTCAAGAAGAGTGTCTCATGGAACTTATTGATCAATGCATTGATGATTTTATGCTTACAAATGAAGGTAGAGGCTCAAGATTATTAAGCAAGTGAACAGGAGCCCCTAGAAACCAAGCCTAATAGGTCAATGTCAGCAAATTCAGTTGTTCACGTACAGATAAATTTTGAAGTTACTGCCAAGCTGGAATTAATAGAGATACAACTGCTGCAAGACAATAAAGACAGGATAAATTTTATTATTCTTTCAGGCAGAGAGTGTTCTAGCAGCAGCAAGGTCGGTTAACACACATTTTTATAATCCTCTTTAGAACAGGTAGACTGCTATATAGTGCACCACACATAAAAATGCTTACAGCGCATAAACTGAAAAAGAGGTCAAGGATCGAGGATAAACATAGAATATGTTTAAGCTTGACAAGCTGGGTGCTCATTAAATATAATGAACGCAACTATCTATGTAACTGATGGATTTTAAATTCATAAATTGTGCCCCTATGAGTTCACCTAGGGTAGTTTTATCATTATTATCATTTTCTATTCCAATCTCTCTGGGTTGCCCCCAATTCATTTCTGTGCTATAGTGCGCAAGTCCAAAAAACAACCCTATGTTGACTTCTATGCAGTTAAACGTGAAGAGTACATCTGCTCTATAATTTGCTATGATCATATGTTGGGTCAACTTCATTCATCTTTGATATGTGAGATAGAATACAAGCTATAACTTGAAACAGTAGAAGGTAAAAAAGGATTACATATTTTCTCATTACTTTTAGATAACAGCGTTGGAATGATCTACCTCACTCATCATCAGAGAAATGACTACATATGTGGACGTGTGAAGAGAGTAGGAATTGAGAAATAATGGTGTTTTTGGTTACAGCATTAACAAATATAAAAACTGAATGAGAGAAAAGTCCCAAGAGAGAACAGGCCAGGACGTAAATTGTGATTAATTCTCGGAAGCGTTATATCAGAAGAAACCTTAAGGAGATGACTCATTTTGCACAAACATTTTTAGTTGAGCACTCTACAAGGCTGAGACGTGTCTGGTTAACTACTTACAGCATTAGCAAATGTGAAATCTCAAATAGGGGAAATCCTCGACAATTAGACAAATATTTTTAGTTGAGCACTCTACGTATCTTGAATATATTTTACTAGTTACAGAATTAACAAATATGGAAACTCAAAAGGGGGAAAATCCTAAACCATACAAGCCAGGCCATAAATTGTGATAAACTCTGTAAGGATCAGAACAGAAGAAACCTTAAGGAGATGACTTCTTTTACACGGCTATGTTCAGTTGAACACTCTACGAGGCTGACGAGCCGTTTGTTAGCAATAACATATTTATGATTGGATTCTGAGCTCTAGATGTGCAGCGTCTAAAAGACTCGAATCTCTCATTTACCCTGTAACTTGCGATGAAATAAATAGTTTTGCTACGAAATTTTATATAAATATAACAAACAAATCTTAATCGAACATCTTGAACAAATTAATTCACTATACAAAGAAACAATCTCTAAACAATAATATATACAAGCGTTTTCTATTCTTGCAAGATTCGACTAAAATATATATTGTACGACCACCTCACCAAATTCTTTGAATGAGAGAAAGGTCGCAATGAATTTTGTTAATATTTTACTCGTTTTCAAAAAACAAATTGCCGAAATCGTCCATGGAATTCCGACTACTGAGATTTGCGCTGGCGAACTGTATTACAATTACAATGCGCATATTTACATTACAATAGCAGTCCAAAGGACTTTATAATCTTCATAGTACAACAAATATGCGGAACCACTCGAATTCTGCTTGATCCAATGTTTGATGTAAGCCGGCCGACGAGAGTTTGAATCCTAGCAACCACACTGAAAAAAGAAAGAAAAAAGAAGCATAACTAGCAGAAAAAGAGCAAAGCACCCGTAGAATGTAATTCTTGTAGACTTCTGTGCAGGCAGAAGTTTCGAAAGGGAGTTGAAGGGCAGGGTTTGCGTTACAGCTATCCGCGGACTGCACATTATGCTCTGTTACAATTTGAAGGAAAATCAGTAGTGCCATTATCCGCCCTGCCTTCACATGTTTTCTCTGCAACGCCATCGAAAATAGATTTTCTTTCTTTTTCAAGATCTAAATCAGAGAGCTGTTTTAGAGCTATTTATTGGCATCGCTCTGAATTTATTTTGTAGACCTCTGATTCTCTCCTCTATTCTTTCACATAAAAAAACAAACGCAAGATGCACGATTTGATTTAAAGGCATTAAGTAGAATCCCCGCCAATAACCAACTCATAAGCCAACTGGACGGCTTTTTAGATTTATCTTTAAAACTTAGTCAAATATCTAATTCAGAACCCCTCCATTTAAAATAATAATTTAAAAATATTTAAAGCAGCCACTCCATTTAAAAATAATTATTATGAAGTCCCTCCATCATCGAATAGCGCATATGTATACATAAATAGTTATTCAGTTAAGTATTTATATATTTGTGTTTTTATCAGAAGTATTCTGGATGAATATTACTATGTTTGTGTGTATGGGTCATCTCTAATTTTATCTTTGAGATACTTCAGAAATTTATAAATCATTTATCATAATATTTTATATGATAGTAGAAATTCAGTTAAGAAATAGTTGAGAAACAAGAGTTTTTATTTATTTATTTTTACTTATAAACATTTTTCTTTCAAAATATTTAAATCAATTAATTATTTATTTTTCAATTTTTGTATGGGTTAAGGTGGTCGTTATGGAGATGGATAGGCATGTTGAATTAGTTCAATATCTTGGAAAGTAATTCCCATCCCATCCAAAAAGAAAACAATGAATAAAGGTTTGGAATGAAGTATAACGTGTTAGGTCACACTCAGAGGACCTGATTATGTACTTTCATTTATTTTTAAATATTAAAATTGAGTTAGATTCTTATAGAGAATTTACTTTTAGAAGGGGTAAATACTTTTGACCCAAAGATATGAACGTGTTAGGTCACACTCAGAGGACCTCATCACCTCATCCCCACCATAAACACTCAACAAATACACCTATATGGGGTTTGAACCATGATGGTAAGAACAATACCACAACAATTTAACCATCACACCATGCCACTATTGGCTAATAATAATATTATATTTTTTTAATTTTTTTAATGATTGAATATGTTATATTTTTTTAGTAATTTAATATATTTTAAATATATTATGTAATAAACGATAATATAATATTTTTAATTTTTTTTAGATTGCAAAAATTGAGTAAATCCCCCATAAACTGTAATGCACCTGGTAAACTTTTTTCACGTAACCGGTGATGGTGATGCTAGTGTGACACGCCCTCCAAAACCATGAGGATGAAGGGGAGACTAGACCTCGTGACCTCTTGCCTACAACAGGATGCTTTAGCTAATCCAGCTAGGCCCTCCACCTCGATTCCTAGAGAGAATTATTATGAGTTAATCATTCAAATTATTTTCACTTTAATATATTGTTAGAATATATTACTGTTAATGGTATGGTTGAACAAGTAGGATTTTTTCTAATACTCCTTTAACCGATTTTATTTTTAAGATAAGTTTAGGGATTTGTTGATTTTAAAGGAAATTATAAATATTTTCTTGTTAAGGGTGGGCTCATTTTTAATGGAATATTGAGTAATTTTGTCAAAAAATATTGACCAAAAGGTGATGATATTATTATCAAAAAATTATATTTTAGAATTTGAAATGGATTTTGAACAAATTGAATTTGTTGAGAAGAGGTTTAAAATAAGCATCCAAATTGAATTTGTTTGAAGGAACACAAACTTCTAACCCTAAACTTGCTTTAACTATGGTCCCTCTATAGTGAGTGTAGATGCTACAAAGCCTATTGGTTTATTTTTGGTGAATTGACAAATGCTCTCTCCACCTAAAAAGATACTTGAAGGGGTTGTAAAAGGGTGGTGTTCTTGGGGTTGATCTT
>VDFB02097931.1:0-23761 GCA_007258455.2 Sequoia sempervirens
TCAAAGGATCTTAGGATAGATCTTTCTGAGCTCTGATATTTTGTAAGCCCTAAGGGGCTGACACATTTTGATATATAAGGATTTTTTTCCTTTTTGTAGATAGTTCGAATTATGCATTCAAGGGAGTTAGTTTTTCTTATCAATCCTTTCTCAATTAATGTATGTTTCTGTAACTCAACTGGAATCCTGAATACAACACAGAGTTTACCTTGGAAGCTTGTGTTCATATTTGTATTGATTCTCATTTCTGTATCTTTCTTTCGAATATGCAAGTCTTTAACTGTGTTTTATAATTCTACACTTATGTCTTAAGGTTGTGAAATTGATCTTTCCTTCCCAGGATGTGTATGTAGTCCAAACCTGTTAGGACTAAAGCATTAAATCTGAAAGAAGTTGTTCTGAGTATGTGAAGCAATAGAATTTAAACTTTCAAGTGTATATTCTTCCTATGTTCACTTTGCGATTTCTCATTAATATGGTGTATCACCATAAGTTTAATTCCATCTTTGTGAACTTTCCTTCTCCCTTTCCCTTCAAAGAAGCAGTAGTTTAGGTGACACCCAAAGGAAGCCGACCTTCTCTAGAGCTTCACTCCAATCTCAGGTGACCCACAGCCTTGGAGTGATCCAATGTTTCACTAGAAAGCTTAGTTTTTACAACTTTGCATAGGGTACATTTCTAGGTGACAAATTTTAACAGTGATAATTTTGTGATGTAGGATTGGTTGGACCTAATGTTTTGATGGTGGTTGTATCTTCATTGCTTGGAGATCTTGGTTTTACTTGGTATGATTATAATTTTAGTTACGTGTGTGGACCTGGATGATCTTCATGGAGGAGATGGTTGTCACAATGCCATGTGTAGCTCGGTATCATGGTTCAATGGGAGTTGTTGGAAATGACATGGATTCATCATTGATGATGGTTATCTTCATGTGATTGGAGATGTTTCTTAGTTTAGAGTGTTATTGGTATTATGTCATGATATACTCTTGATTCTAGATTAGAGTTTGGCATGGTACATGTTCTCTTGAGACCAGGATGTATGCATTGTTACATGTGATCTCTTAGGAGGAGATGGGTAGATCATGATGTCATGATAGGTTATTGATTCTATGGTTGGATCTTTGAAATTGATCTTGTTGGTTCTCTTGGTATTGAGTACATTGGTCATTTGCTTGGGTGCTTCATGATAGTGTGGTTTTTCATTTGGAGATTATCATAGATTGATTAGTTGGAGGTGCTCATGGATACTTGGAGATGTAGGTGAGGTTGGATTTCTCTAACAATTATAAACATTTTCTTGAGATGGTTACTCTTTGCAAGTTTCAACAAGAAGATCAAGGAGCCTTCACCTACATGTGGGTGTGAGTTCATGATGGACCTATAGAAGAGATTGTTCTTGGAGTGAGTCATGGTGACTTGGTTATCTTGGAGGAGCCTTCACATTCCCCAATATTGGTATACTCGGTGGTTTATCATCTAATAGGTATTGCCCATCCTATTTTTGATGTGATTATGTTTCATTCTTTGATTTCTCATGGGAATGAGTTGAGTCATGGCGATTGATTTTGGGAGACTCATTTGAGGATTATTTAGCATGAGTTTATATGCATTATATCTTTCATAGATATGGATCTTGAGCTATGGATAGTTAGTTATGGAGGATTCATTTTGAGGGATGGTTAGCATGGTTATCTCCTTGTGCATTTGAGTTTATGTTATCAATAATTGATGATGAGTTTAGGAGATGGTTATTGGGCTATTTTTTTTATTTAGGAATGATTACTTTGAATTTGATTTCCTTGGTTAGAGAGGCTTACATCCATGTTGGCATTGTTACATGATTCATATGTTGTTTGATCTAAGAGATTGATTATTTTTATGGGTGTTATTGAGGATTTTCATTTGGGGTTGTAAGGAGATCATACTTGACAGAACATTGCACTTTGAGGTGTTGGTAGAAGGACATGTTATGATTTACAAGTTTTCTCTCTTCATTCTATTGTTCCTTTCGGGGGTTCATGTTCTTATGATTTGAGAGGATTTTAGTGACATGTTGTGAGAGATTATGAAGCTATCGATGTTGCATGTGTAGATCATTGTTATTATTCTTGGTACTTCACTATTGAACATTTATCACATCTTGGTATACAAGCACATGTTTAGTGGTTAAGGTTGGTTGGGTGAGTGGGATCTCATTATTGAGTCTTTCTAAGGAGTGCATATGTGAAGCATGACATGGGATATGTGGATTCATGCTTGGAAACATGAAGGATGCATTGGAGAGGCTTGATGCTTCAAAAGTATTCATGCTAACTCTTGTAAGTGCACATGTATTGTTTTATTATTGAATAATAGATGGGCTATGGATGCTTTTGGAGGTTGGGTTTTCCCTCTTGATGGTTTTCCTAGGGTACATCTTGTGTTATCTTGTGGCTTATCTATTTTGATATATGCATTATGGTGTCTTGCATGCATTCTTTTCTACCATGGGATTATGTAGGAAATGGATTAAGAATGTGGGTTTGATGCATTATTTCCTAACACTAATTAGGATCCATAATTATAAATTACAAATTATTATAATTGTGATTATTAAGATATGTATTAGTATGGGATGAGGAACTAATCAAATTAGGGTACACAAGTAATCAATAAATATTTGACTATATTATATATAAATTTAATCACCAAAAAATATGGGTGTCTTCTTATGATGAAATTTTCTAACAACCATATTAGTAGCTCACATTCAAATCCCACTCATAATATAAGCATTGATAAAGTTAAATAACTAAGAATGATGGAGTGTGTACTAGTGAGAAGTGTTGCAATGGAGTGGGTGCACGCGGGAGTGAAGTTTGAAATTGGTGATGGAGCAGATGGAGAAGATGATGGAGATCTAGATGGGGATCTCATTGAGGCTTTGTAGTCATCGTTGGCTGATCTTGGTGCTTGGAAATGTGGGTTCATTGTTATTGGTGGGGAGAGCTACTTTGGAGAGAAGGTGTGCAGTCATTCTTGCTACTCCCTTATGGACTTCGCTATCCCTATTGGTTGTTGGGTGTCCTCCCTCCCCCGGCTTCTGTGGGATGGAACAGATCTTGGTCTCTTTGGCGGGCTTCTTTCTTGTTGGTGCTTTTGTCTTCTATGTGGTGGCTGGTGCTAGGTACTAGCATGCATCTGCCTTTGTGGGGTCATTGCGGGTGCCCCTCCTACTGTTCTTTTGGCTTCCTTCCTAGCTGAGGGGGTGTGTTGGTCTGTCTGAGGTTGGTTGGTTGCAAAATGCGAATTTTCTTGCTCCGACTCGGCGTAGTTGGAGGGCTTGGGGGTTTTTAGTGCTTTCTTGTTATGTTTCTTTTTTTTTCCTTGGTCTTTCCTCGCTTCTTCCTCTTGCTTTTTTGGTGGCTCTTTTTTGTTTTCTGGTTTCTCTCTTTGCAGGGGATGTGGGAGTGCGTTGGTTGCTTTAAGGAAGTTTGGTTATTGTTTGGGCCTCTTCTTGTTCCTATTCAGCGTAATAGGGAGGCTTGGGGGTTTCTCTTGATGGCCTACTCTACATCTAGCTTCCTTCTTGTTGTCTTTCATTTCTCCCTCGTTCTCCCTATTGACTTGTGGGTTGCTTGTGTGTTTTTGAACCCCAAGTGTTCCTTGATGCTTGTGTTTTTTCTGGGGTTGTTAGGTGCTGGTGTGGTTTTAATGTTGGTTTGGGTTGGCTTGTCTCTGCCCCATCTTTTTGTGGATGCCATTATGTTTCTTATGGAGTTGATGGTTTTCTCTACCATTAAGTTTCTTATGGAGTTGATGGTTGTTTCCATCTCCCTATTTTTGGTGGGGTGCTTTTGGCTGGGATGAGTGTTGTTTTGTTCTCCCAGGTGTTGTCTTTGGGGGTGCCTCTATCTTTTCATCTTTTGATGGGTTCTTTGCTTACATTTTGTTAGAGGTGGTGATAGAGCTGGTTGTTTTGGGCTTGAGTAAGGTGGACTGTTGGTATGTTTTTAAGACTCTTTTCCCTGTCCATGGTTTATTTCTAGTGCAGTGTATACCGAAGGATGTTACAGTTGTGTGCTCGACTATTGTTTTAGATTTCTCCCCTAGTCCTATGGAGGTGGACCTCCCTCGATTGTTCTTATTGAGGTGGGTAGATCTCCTATGGAGGTGGAGGTGGAGGGTACTAGTGATTTCTAGATGCGGTGGTTTTGCTACTTGTAGCATCCTCTCTAATAGAGGGGAGCTCAGTCCTTTTGAGGTGGATTTGGAGTTGGTATCATGTTGCCAGAATGCTTCGAAGGAATTGTTGTTGCTGGAGCTATCCATGGATGAGTTGGGTTCTTTGTTGGTGCCCTACACCATTAATATGGTTTTCTTTCTTATCTCTTTGGTACCTTCCAAGAGCAGTTGGTTTGCTGACGCCTAGTTGATGTAAGTAGTTTCCTTGTATCTTTATGGGTTTTTGATCTCGGATAAAATTAGGTTGTAATAGGGTTTCCAGGCCCATGCTGGTTTAGTTTGGTGCAACGTGCATTGTCATGGTTATCTTCTAAGGGTTGTTGTCATGATGTTGTTGGTTAATGGTCTTTCTTTTTAACAACTTGCTCTAATTTGTATTGGGTTTCGGGCCCCATCAAAACCTGCTTTTACCTCTAATAAAAAACTAAGAATGACGTTTTACTAAATTAAAAATTATTGGTGAAAGTTACCTCTTATCATAGGCTACTTGTACACACTTTCTCTATATAAAAATAATTAAGTTTTAACTCTTATATTTAATACAAATTTAAGAAAATAAACAACAATAACAAGTGACTTGGCTTTAAAATCCCATTTATTTGAGTATTTATATCTTAATAGGTTGCCTAATTCTCTTCAAAAGTTTCTTTTTTAGTATTCTTGATGAAAGTATATCTAATGGTGATAAGGTAATTAGAGAAGAAGTTATCTAACTCTTTGAAAACCCTCTTTTAGGCAAGAATTAAGGTAATTAATAACTAGAGAGATATTTCAAATGTCATACCATCAATTCTCTTACAAATGTTTTGGTGATTTGACTAGTCACAAGTCTGATAAAAAGGTTAAGCATATTGTGCTCTCTTTTGATGGAGGAAAAGCTCTAGGTCCTAATGGTTTCCCTCATGTATTTTTTTAACATTTATAGGAGAGTATTCATCAAATCAATTACTAGCTTCTCTCCACACTTTAGATGTTGTTCTTGTTGAATATGAACATCTCTCACTTTGATTAAGCCTTTTGATGTAAAAATTCTACCATGATTCCTCAAGACAAACTCCTCACTTAGTTTTTTTTTTCTAAGGATCCAATATAGACCCTAGCCCTAATACCTTTTCCTAGTGGAATATTTTAATTGATTTCAACCCAATTAGCTAGAGTATGTAAATAGGAATATTTTAATATCTGCATATTGTAGACATCAACCTCTAAGAGACATTGACATAATTCTCTTAATAAATTTACCATGGGTGATCCATTTCCCTATTGAATTCATTTAGTGAAAAGTATTAAATTAGATCCACTCCACTCATTCACAAGTGAAAAAAATATTCTTAAATAAATCTACGTGCATACCAAGACAAAAAAATATTGAATACATAGTTTCAAATTAATAACCTTTCCTTTTTTTTTCATTTATTGAAAACGACACATGTTAGATAGAGAAGAATCACTCAATACAACACTGATCATTTGACTAACTAAGATAATTCTTTGTTGGTTATAGTTTTTGACATCTTACACTATTGAAAATCTACACAACACAAAAATATAAAACAATAAAAAATACAAAAAATAAAAGAACAAGAATCACATTTTTCTAACATTACTACCATCTATCTTTATTTTTTCTAATAATACAAATACAAATAAATAATGAGATAAAGAGAGGAATCATTTACCAACAATGAAACTAAAATTATTCATCAATGAATTCTATTAGCAGGAAATAGGTTCCTAAGGACATCTATACTGAGGAGATTATGTTGTATTTTTAAGAAGTCTCAATATTACCTTAATTTGAAATGACATATCTACACTAAGGATAGTTGATTTTATTTTAATTTAATAGATCCCTTAGTCTATTGTTACAATTTTGCATATGTTGGACCTATTACCCAACAAGTCAATTTGTTGCAACACAACATACTAATATGGTTTATGATGGAGAATGGAAGAACTAGCATGAAATTGGATTTGTTGCACCAACAAGTCAATGGGGAACAATCTAAAATATAAATTAAGATTCAATTCAAGAAGGACTATTATAACCTTTCAGAGGATGTATGTGAAAATAGAGAGGAATAAAATGGTTTGAAAATAAAATATCTTCAAATAGAAAGAAACCAAGATACCTTGAATGAACCTTGAAAAAGGTAATCCAACTTAGTTGGATTATGATAAATAAATTTACTACCAACATAACTATCCTCTAGGACAATATGTTAAGAAGGAAGGAAATTCTTAATGAAGTTGGGCCTAATAAAAGAACAAGAAGCCAAAAGCAGAAGAATTAGAATATCTTGGAAGAGATGAACATGGACTTGGTTGATGAACATTTCAAGTTTCTAAGTGAGTGAGAAGTTGTTGAGTCACTAAATGATCTTTCTTCTTAATAAAGTGTTTTCTTGTTGTCATCTTGGTGTCTTTTTGTTGTTATTGTAGTGTCTCTTGTTGTTGGTTTACAACCTTGTTACTGTAGACTCTTATGTTAATCCCTATTTGTAGTTTGTTGGTCTTCATTATTGAATATATTTTAGTTTTTTTACATGCGTATAGGTCATATTGAAACCCCATATTTTAACATGTATATTTATTTAAATATTTTAATTATATATTTTAGATTATATGGTATGTAATTTTAAAAAATAGAATGATACAAATATATAATTGATATTCAAATACTCTAAATATATTTAACTACTATTTAATCATTAATTATTAATTTAACATTTATAAGGTTGCTAAAGTTTTGTCAAAGGGTTTTGTGAACATTTTGTATTTCAACCCACCCCTTGATATTATTGAAGTTATGCCTATTGATATAATTATTCTATTAATACTTGATCAATAAAACCTTATCAACCCAAATTCAAAGTAGAATTAGTGAATTCTAAACCTCAACTCTTTACTAAAACATCTAATTTTTCATATCTCAAATATCAAACTCAACTAATCTATAAGAAAATAAAATTTAATTATCAACTTAAAAGTTAAAAAAAATAAAATATTTTAAAATATTTTTTCATATTAACATGTTTCCACTAGATTTTGAATATCAACTATGATTCAAATCCCCCACCCCAAAAAAAATAAAAATAAAAATAAAAATTAAAAACCATTTAATACACACTAAGTTTGTCAAGTTTTTCCACTAAGTTTGAGTCTAAAAACAAAAAGCACACAAATTTCCCTAGTATCATAATACTTATGTAATTTTTTTATAAATTATAATAAAAGTCAATTTAATGTATGAAAATTTTGAAATTAAATAAAAAATAAAGTTCCTCTATCAATTGGAGAAATTTTCTCTACCTACATCTCCTTTGTATTATACCCTATTTTTAAACCATTAATTTTTAATCACATCTTAATTAATATATACTCAATCAAAAATATGTAATATTAATAAAAAAACTCTAGTTGAGAAAGGATTCTCAATAATTATGTGAGATTTTCTTATGGAAAAATCAAGCACATAATCATTTTTACTTATAAAGAAATATAATATAAAATAAGGCATAGCTTTATTTCGGTAACTTTCCAAGGTCTAGCTTGGTTTGTACAAACTCGGGTAAAGTTTAAATTTTTTATTTGGTATTTCTTTATTTATATTAGAAAATGTGTCCTAATTTTGTTCTTATTCTTACTAATGTAGAAATACAATTTTTGGATTGTGAAATAAAAAATTAGTTTTTGAGTTATAGAGCTGATTTTTGGTCAAAATAAAAGTTTTAGATTGTTTAACATTATTTTTAAAGATGTATGTCGTTCAAATATTTTTGAGGTCCACAAAAAAAAAAAAAGGGGTCCAATGATCTCCCAAATCAAAAGTGATGGCTTTCATAAATTGAGCCTCTTGCATTAGAAACGTAAAAATATCTAGGGTAGAGAAAATAATTGTAAGAGGGAGTTACACTTGCCAACCAACTTATGACACATCATACGACATTTTTGAATGAAGATAATGGATCCAAAATAGAATGCTCAAGTTGGTGAATAGATTATGATGAATTTATGAAAAGGGGATGGGATATGTTATTTTTAGCATATGGGCTCATCTTGGGTTTTATGTGTTGGATTTCTAATAGGGATTTGGGTGAGTTTAGCATATAGTTTCCTAATTACCATTTGATAGTATCATGTATTGCTTCTCCTATTTATTAAGTGTTTGAGATGAAGGTTTCAATATAGTTGATTTGCAAACATTGTTATGTTGATGGAATTATTCTAGAGTTGTGTGTTGGTGATACTCTTGTAAGGGCATGTGCCTAAGATTGTATTGTAATATTTATTATTGATAATTCAATTGGCTTGTGCTTTGGAGTGTAGATTTTTTTCTCTTGAATGAGTTTTCTCCATGTACATATATGTGTTGTAGTATAGTTTTGTTTATGTTTTATATGTGTTTCTTCTTTTTGTAATTGTAAAAATCTAAAATTTGTACAATACTCTTTAAATTAGTTTAGGAAGTGTTTTTGATGTAGGAGCATCCAAGGCGTATGAGCAATCTTGCATCAACTTATGTTGTTTTCCTTTAATAAGGGTTGAATCAACTTCAATTAGCTGAGTATGGCTTGTCTAGTTTCGGACTTCAGGCTGGTGGCTTATACCATGATGTGAAAGGGCGACATCGAAACTCAGTGTTAAGGTTTACTTGATTGCCAAGGAATGTATGAGGTGTGGTGAAACTCCGACACCCAAAAATAATAGAAGTTGGCAAGGGTTAGTTTGGGCTTCGCGAGTCGGGGATAGGGCTTATGCCTTACTCCAAAAATGGTAGACAATATGAAGGAGGAATGAACTCTGGCTCCCAATGATTTGTGTTTCGGAAAATTGATTCATCAGCTGAATATGGGGGTTTCGAAGAGACATGGTTTCTTATCTCTTTGACATGGCGATAGCGAAGGTGACGACGGTGAACAGTTGCAAAAGTTCTCATTGAAGGGAGATGCATATATCAGCAGGATGAGTTGACAAGTCCCTTCGATATTCCAATATCATGGCGATAGGCATGTATCGGTGCTCGATGTCTTATGGAGTCCATTCGACACTCTGATGGCATCAAACAAGGGCTCTTTCGACGAGACTTTGGGAGATCAGTGAGAGCTATGTTTGAGTCTCTTCGACATGCTGATAAGTGGGACCAGGCTAAGTGATAACGACAAAGACCAGTTATTTCATGACTGACAGGTGGTGACGAATGATTGAGCGAGGATGACGTGGGAGTTCTTCATTGAGGAGACCTTGTTTCAGAGCAAGTTTTTTTAGCATCTCTTCGACGACTTGGTGGGAACTTAATCGGTGAGACTTTCAGATTTTGGGGAGAGTCACTTTGGTGTCCCCTCAACACGGCGATGGATGGTTAATGATGACTTTTGTGGGACCTGATAGGGAGGTGACGTTGGAGTATGACGACATGGTTGAATAGATGGCGGATGGCGATTGGTCGACAGATCAATTTGCATTGTTGTTGTGAATTGTGAATGATGATGAGGATGACGATCGGCGAGAGGTTGAATATCAGTGAGACTCGAATCTGTCTCAACTTGATAACGTGATTTGTTTTCAATAGCATACGGTTTTCATGACGTGAATGTAGTATGATAGCAGACAACGAGGAAACCATTCTTGTTGGTGATTGGAGGAAGTAGTGGTACTAAGGAAAGGTGAGTGAAATAATTAAATGAAGATCAGATTATAGGAAACCCTAGATGGCCGACGTGATTACAATGAAGGAGATTTCTTGCTGGAAAAAAGGATATAAAGCCATTATAAAGGAGGACGTAGGCGACAAGGAGAGAAGCTAGGGTTTGGAGGCTTGGCTATAAGGACTTGACTGTAAAGTCATGAGAACCTAGAGTAGAGTTGGCTCAGATTTGCAGACTTACAAATGATGTATTTAGGAAGCCATATGATGGCAGTATAATGTTGTAATGTCATTTCCATTAATAAAAGAAAATATTTGCTTTGCTCTTGCATTTTTGTTGTGCAAATCTATGTTGTGTTGTGATTTTTGGTCTATAAGGGGAAACCCTTCGTCATTTTTTGCAACCTTGCTTCCTTTTACTTTCTCATTTTTTTAAGGATAACCTCAAATATTTTTACATGGATTTTGTCTTTAGTATCACTTTTAAGGTAGATTAAAGTTATTTCAATGGCACTAGCCTTTCTTTCTGCAACTATTGTTGCTAATGGCAGTAATGATGATACCAAAGCAAGCTCAAAAATGTTTTTTCAAGGTATGTTGGGAGGTAATGCTTTTGATTTCCTAATTGACATTTATTTATCAATAGATTTTGTATATTTTGTTTGTAAATGGTATAAAAACTAAAATATCATTGTTGACTACATAGGTTGTAACATGTTTGAGTGGTCTATGACTACCTGGTCAAGCACTCTTAAGAGTTGTGTGGCATCAAGCTCACTAGGATTTGTAACCTCTCCAATGGATTTTTCTTGTTTTCCCTCAATGATCTCTAACAAATCCACATACTCCTCAACTACTTTAGTTGTTGGTTTATGATAAACGCTCTATCGATGTTATTTCATTGGCTCATCATTTCACCTACTTTGAATTGAACATATATTTATGATATACTCCCTACATAAATAGCATAAGCAACTCTTTTTGTGCTCTTAAAAAGGACTAAATTAAAGTGAAATATGTTTTCCAACTTCTTATCTCTTAGACCTAACCCCCAACCCCTTCCACTATATTGCCTCCAATACTTTTACAAAAAAAATATTAATATAACTACTCACTCTACTCCTCACACCTAGCCATATATCTATCTATATTCTTTATAATATTAAATACCTCATTATGAACTAATGTGCTATGATATTGCCTAAGCAATGACATCTCCAAGATCTCAATGAAGGTGTTGGACTTTATCTCCTTGAGGCAAGACTCTAGCTAGATGCAAAGGATGATTAGGTAGATATCATGATTTCACCTCAAGGGTAGGGAGTTTTGGTTTTGTTAGCTATGCATGACTTGTAAGAAGGTCCTCAATCCTCTTTCTAAGGAGACTTCCTAGTGGGTAGTTTCTTGATTACTTTCTATCATGACATGCATTTAGTAACAATGTTTCTTTGTATGAATGTCAATCTTTAATTCCACATTTTAATCACATGTTTTATTAGATCGTGCATACAACCAGCCACTTTTTATTATAAAACCTTCTATTATATACTCTCAATATTTTTATAATTAATATATAATACTCAAAAAATATAGTTCCAAGAAAAACAAGCTATAACTTTCGTGTATCTTATGAATCAATTTGATTGAAAGCTTTAAAAACTAAAATGATATATAAAACAAACTAGATTTATTAATTAATTGTTCAAATATATTTTCATGCCAAATAAATAAATAAATAAGCGAGCGTGTCGGTTGGCTGAAAACTTACCATCCCCAGAAGGACCAATCGGGTAAAGCAATATCATATGTATCACTGTTCCCACAGTAACGAAACAATGGCGGCGGCGGAGCATTCTTGTGCTTATCCTTGTGAATCGAGGGCCTATCAAAGCAACTAAACATCAGATCAAAATCAGGTACCATTCCTGGATACATCCTCAACAATTGAATTCTATGCCCTGTTTGGCTTTGTTTATCTGCTGCCAGAGTGTGGCGGATTCTTTGTTGTTGGTTGGTTTGAATTGTGGGCGGAACAGATTGCTTGCTGCAAGTGAATGCTCCTTCCATAGCTCGTCTGACTAAAATAGATTTATACTATCAAATCTAAAAACCTTTCAAGAAATTCAATATATGAACTCTGAAAATCTAATAGCTTTTAACAAAATTCTATATAAATTATTCTTAGATGTGTAAAAGAAAAACGATGAACAAAACATTAAATTCATTCAAATATTGTCCAGATCTTCGAAATAAAAACAATCAAGAAGAGATTCAGTTCATACCCAAAGCTTAGAGATGACTAAAAATGTCAAAGCAGAAACCAGAGCCAGTAACAAGGTAATTGCCGATCCTCTCAACACTTTCATTCTCAGTGAATTTCCACAGCTTTTCTGTGAAGTTAAGAATGGATTCCCCGAGTCCTTAGCTCTCAGCACTGTTAATTATGACACGAAGTCTTAGGGATGAAAGCTGAAGATTTATGCCAATTCTTTGTACGATCTTTTTGTTAGGTAGGCTTTCTACTGTGAAAAAGCACAAAGTACAAGTTTTACCATTCGGGGGAGCTTCAGGCTATAATTATGAATCTATTTGCGCTCGTGTGCAAATACTGAGATAATGCATATCAAAACGTGTGCTGATTTGAGGTTTCCACCCGCAGACGTATCAATCTGTACATTTTAACATTAGTTATTGATGTAGTTGGTCTCAAGCTATTTGTGGAAATATTATATGGTCGCCACACGAATTGATTTAATAAATGTATTTATGGAAGTATTAATATATGGTGGTCACGTAGTTTTTTTTTAATTAACAAAAATTATAGGGGAGAGGTTCTAGAGCATGTTTCAATAGTTGTTATAGTATTTGTTGATTTAACGTCCAATATTTTTAACAATATTAGATCAAGTGACTTTAAAGTTCGTATTGTTGATGACAACTACCCATAATTGAATGAAATGTATTCCTTAGATCTAAAAAGCAACCAATCATGTGATGCCACATTAGCGCACCAATAAAACATGACTTAGTGCACAACTATCGGTCTCACTTTTTTTTTGGGTCTTTTTGGACAGCTCAACAAAAAGCATGCTGATGTGGCATCATATTTGGTGATGTGGCCCTCGAACCTTAGTTATAAGCAAGGAACTTGCCAAATAAGCTGCTGTAAAAAATTGGGAGTGATTTGAAATTTTTGCGTAGGGTTTTGAGAAGCACAAAGTTAGGGTGATCAACTACCAGGTCCTCTCCCGTAAGTCTTAGAAGTCTCACAAATCAATTTCTTTCAAACCATATTTTGAGGTGTATTGTAAGGTCAAGCATTAAATAATATATTTTAAAAAATTAAGTATTGAATTCATTAACAATAATTATGGATTTAGTAGTGGGAGAAGGAAGTAGGTCATGATCATTTGATTTCCCCTGCCATTAGAAAGGTCATAGGTGCCTAGAATTTAGGCTCTCAACCTATAAACATGTCTTCATCATTACCATGTTCATCATTAAGGGGCTAAGTATCATTCCTATAACAGAAATAACTAGAGAAAGGTGAGAAAATTTGCTACACTTTGGCCGGCCAAAAGTACCTCTATCATGAGACTCAAAAGAAAATAAAGGTGGATGAGAATGTTGAGACCAACCATGAGCATTGTGGCCTCAAGATCTACACCAAGGTAGCTAAGAAGCATGCAAATCATGTGAATAATGTCCATGAGCATTATGAATACATCCACATTGATTCCCTTAATGAGGTGATTGACCCTATTGGAGGGAAAGCTTGGAAAAACTCTGGTAACCATACATTATGCATTACCCTAGAAATCAAGAAGCACATGTAAGTGAGCAACTTCAAGTGCACATTTATTAGCTTGCACTTGTATATATGCATCAAAAAATTAGAACAAATCATAGACTTAGTATACATAGGAAAATAAATATCAATAAAATAGTTAGATAATATAGGAAAAATTATCTTTCCAAATTCTAAACAAGATTTACCACTCTAAAAGCATGCCATTTATAATTGAACTTTGTAGGAATTTTACACTCCTTAAAATAACCATATGTAAGAAAAAGTCTTAGATCTAAAGGGATTGAAGAAATCATGAATCTAATTCCAAGCAACTTAAGATTTAGAGTAAAACTCAAAAAGATTCTTGAGAGTCTCCTAGTGTCCACAAGAAATTCAAAGGGACTTGACAACTCCTAAATGGATTAATCTAGAACCAATATGAAGAACCTAGTAGAGAATTCACCAAGCAAAGTGATTAAGATTTGACTCAAGAATGGCTAACCAAATAATCTAGAATCTATATTGCTAGGAACTAGCTAGAGACTATAAAGCCCATCTATCATTGAGATTTTGCAGCATATCTTGTTGTTGGGCAAGTGATCAATTGGGCTTGTGGTCAATTTTTTTGACCAAACCTAGCCTCATTCAATTAAATTTGTGCATGAAGTTTCATATGTCTTTCCCTAAGTTGACCAAGTGGGTCAAACCCTTGATCAATCTCTTTCCTTATGATCAATTTTTGACTTACTAGGATCATTAGCATCATGAAAATTAATATCATGCTAATGTGAGGCATTAGGAGAAATAAGTTGTGACTTAACATATGGGGATTTTGTATTAGGATTTGGCATAACAAGATCTTCAACATGTCCATCATAAGATCTATCTCTATTTCCTCCCTCTCCACTCCCATGCATGTATTTTTTAGTATCACAATTTAATCCATTAGGGTCTTCTATTAGTTCTAACCACATTGTTAACAAAATTATCAAATACATATTGATATTGATCCCTTAAGTTTACAAATACTCGATATACATACCAAAAGTACTGATTTCTTATTCTTAAGGAGAGGATTGAGTCTAGACTTGCTTATATTTTTAGCTTTCCATATGTCATATTTTGTTATTACTTTTTGAGAGGCATATTCACTCACTCTTGGGCTCCTATACTATCTTATTTTCTCCATCTTCAAGCCTTACTTTGATCTTTGATTAGGTTCAAACCAATAGATTTTCCACCCTTCAATTGGAAGTGAAAATAATCCTTGCAATGGTTGGTAACTTGAGAAAAATGTTGATATGAACAAAAAAACACAAACTTGAGTGATGAATGTAAATTATTTCCCCAAAAAACAGCATTTTTTAGCATCCATAATTTTGTAGGTTCCCAAATCCCTAAAGAAAAATCATGCCTTAGTCCTATGGGATGCCAACTTAGGGAAAATGAATTTTGACATATGATTAGGTAGGGATAACAATAAACCAATTGATAAGGTCCAGGGCATATCCTTCTTCTTCTTAAGGCAGGGGGTGTTCCCTAATAATTTATTCTTAGTTAATAGAAGATAAATTTTGAAAATATAAAATTTGAGATAAGTTATATCCAATGCACATGAAAACTCCATTTAACTTTCACTAAATTTTTGTGTGCCATCTTATCCTTACCAAGACACCCAAACTTCATTTAGGTAGATTTTTAAACCATATAAGAGACCTAAGATGCATCCTTTCAGCCCCTAAAAATATTTAGCCTCAAGCTCAAGATTCATACATAAATGTAGGATGGACAACGATGTGTATCTCTCTTAAAGTGATGGGTGCAAAGCCTTTGATTAAGTTTATTGCTAAATCAATAAGATTATGCAATGCCAAAATACTAACTTACACTAAGGTTATAAAATATTTTTGATTTGTTCGATGAGTGTGATGGTGTTAGGATAGGTCAATATATAGTAGGTGGGTGCTTTGGCCCTATATATATAGTAGTGTTAGGGTCTCAAAACCAAAGATGAATGCATATGTAATCCAAGGAAATATCACCTAGATAGAAAGATGATCATAAGGACTATAATTTGTAGTTGCACACATAAGATGGGATCTACACATGCAAATTGGCAAGTGGAAGAAATTATAAGTTACTCAAGTCTACCTTAATAATGCATAAGCAAACACCACGATCCTCCTATATTTCTTTGAGAATATGTCTTGAAAATTATTTAAAAGGGTTTTGAAACTTTCTAGATGGTTAATTAATCAAAGAAAATATTCAAACCAAAAAATACAGTTAGGAGAACAAATAAAATTCACAAAATCCACTAGATTACTCAAGAAGACACTCAAATGATGAAAAAAAATGTATTAATTACATTCCTTCAAGGATCATATGAATAACATTACACTCAAAGCTTAGTTCAACCAAATTATTACATTAAAAACTAGTCCTAGATTTGTCACAAAATACAAGACAACAATCTATAATCCTTTATCTCTTGTGCATCTTGGTCATTAACTAGCCCTAATACATCACAAAGGAATGATTATAAAATTACATCTTAGTCTCAATCAAATGGGTGTGGAGAATAGGTATTAGATCATTTTACATAAGCAATAACACATTTCATACCTAACATACATCCCAAGGAAAAATATTTACATGTGAACTGATGTAGAAAACTACCTTGGCGTGATCTAATACATCATAATAGGGGAAGAATGGCTCTATTCATGCAAGTCAATATATCTTTATTTATAGGTATGCAACATAATACGTACCAACCTTATGTATTGATCTTGCAAAATATCTCACTAATGCCTAGTCCATGTAAAGAAATGAATTCTTGTATGAAGAAAATGGTGAAATGAGAAGATATAGTTTGAAATATGCATTTCACATTACACACAACCCTTGGTGGTTGGAATATCTCTTTATAATCCTAAAAAGTCCCTATAGATCAACAAGTTTGACCATGCTTCTAAGGACCCCATAAATGCACCCATGACTTCAAGTTCCAACACGATTGCAACTTCAAAAAATGCATACCCTTTTAATTTGACATTGTGTTTTGAACTCATACTAGCACCTTAGCTTGAATTATCTAGATTCTAAATTGTTAGCTCCCTTTTATTGTGCTTTTACTAATCCTTCCATCATTCCTAATGTTTTGAAATTTTATTTGGATTGAATTGTCTAAATATGATTGCTACACATGGATGTGTGCATAACGCACTAGCATCCTATGAAAATTCATGATTCAATGAATTTTTTAGGCATTTTATTTTCCTACTAGGGTTTGCACTTAGAAGATAACAATCCTAAAGTGATGTAGGATGGATATCCACCTTTTATTCCTCTCTTTGACTTCATTCAAACAATTCTCATCAATCTTGTAATTGTTCCACTTAAAAGAATAACTCTACCATTCTAAAACACCTCCTAATAACAATGCATAAAATTTGCTACCATGATTCCTAAAGACAGACTCCTCACTTAGCTTTTCTTTTTTAACAATCCAATATAGACCCTAGCCCTAATACCTTTTACTAGTGGAATATTTGGATTGATTTCAACCTTTAAATTAGCTTGAACAAAAATATCAAAATAGGAATCTTTCAATATTTGTATATTGCAGCTATCAACCTCTAAGAGACTGATATAATTCTCTTAATAAATTTATTATGGGATCATCCATTTCCCTATTGAATGAATCTAGTGAAAAGCATTATGTTAGATCTGTTGTAATCATTCACAAGTGAAAAGAATCTTCATAAGTAAACATATGTGCATACCAAGACAAAAAAATATTGAATACATAGTATCAAATTAATAACCTTTCCTTTTCGTTCATTTATTGAAAATGACACATGCTAGCTAGAGAAAAATCGCTCAATACGACACTAGTCATTTGATCAACTAAGATAATTCTTTATTGATTATAATTTTTCACATCTTATACCATTGAAAATCTACACAACACAAAAAATAAGACCAAAAAAAACCAAAAAAACTAAAAGAACATGAATCATGGTTTTCTAACATTACTAATATCATGTTTTTTCTATGGATAAAATTTGCTTTCTAAAGACTAAAACATCATAGTAAATTGCACGGCGTTCTCCTCCGCCACCAAAACAAGAATAATTATAAGGGATGCCTTCAACAAAATTTTGGCTGCTTCGCATACGTTTAAATTTGAGACAAAATCTAGGTAGTTCGCTTTAAAATGTCGTTAGTAACCTTCTTCCTGCAAATAGAATCCATTGATGACGACATAATTTCAGTTTCAATGTTAGTGAATGATTCCTCTCTTACCCTTTGTATTTTAGGAAAAATTTAAAAAATGGTAATAATGTTAAAAAAACGTGATTCTTGTTTTTCTATTTTTTATTTTCCATTGTCTTATTTTTTTGTGTTGTGTTGATTTTTAATGATGTAAAAGGTTGGAAATTATAATCAACAAAGAATTGTCGTAATTGATCAAATGACTAGTGTTGTATTAAGTGATTCTTCTCTAGCTTTCTTTTATTGTTTTCAATAAACAAATGAAAAGAAAAGATTATTAATTTGATACTATATATTCAACAATATTTCATCTTGATATGTGCATATAGATTTCTTTATGACCAATTTTTTCACTTGTGAATGACTGCAATAGATCTAACCTAATACCCTTCACTAGATTCTTTCAACACGGAAATGGATCATCCCATGGTAAATTAATTGAGAGAATTATATCAATTTCTTTTAGAGGTTGATGGCTGCAATATGTGGATATTGAAGGATTCTTATTTAGATATTTTTATTCTAGTTAATTGGGTTGAAAATAATTTGAATGTTCCACAAGTAAAAGGTATTAGGGCTAAGGTCTATATTGGATCATTACAAAAGAAAAGTTAAGTGAGGAGCTTGTCTTGAGGAATCATGGTAGCATTTTTAGGCATTGTTATTAGGAGGTGTTTTAGAATGGTAAAGCAATACCATTTTGGGGCCAATTATAAATAAATTTATTCATATGCAATTTAATAACATTTTTAGGTTGTCTATTTTGTTGAAATTGGAGAGCTTTTAATATATTTTCTCTATCTAAAAAAATTATGGATTCAAAGATCTTTAAATAGGTCACATATGTGGATAGACATGTCTGTTAAATGAGACATGAATCTATATGAAAAATATGTTGGAGTGTGTGATTAAAAATAGTTTACATTTTTAATGCTCTTGCATAAACTATTTTATCACACAACTTAACTAGATGATGGACTTCAACATGCTTAATGCAAGCATGAAACATTGAAATTTTATTCAACCCTTTAATTATGTTTGTAGCTTGTAACAACTAGTCTTGCTTTGTGCTTATCAATTTAGCCATAAGATTTAAACCTTGTTTTTAACACCCTTGATTTCCTTTGTTCATATCTTTCTTCATTTTGAAGCATTATCTCTTAAAGTGAATAGAAAAATTGTAATACTAGTAAAACTTCATTTCCTCTACTCATCATTATCCATAACAAGATGTCGTTTGTAGTTCTATCAATAAAGGAGGTGAAATATGTTGAAAAAAGGTTGTCATTGATGTCAAAGGAGTAATGTCCTTGATGACAGATAGTGCTCACAAATGTCTAAGGAGTAATGCTAGTTAAATAGTGAGAATTAAATGTAATCATACTTGAATTATCATTGCATTTTGAGTATAATGAAGAAGATTGACTATAGTATGCTTGCAATATCATGCTTGTATCTATTCATGTTGATAGAGGTAATTCAAAATTCTTTTCTGGAATGCTTGAAGTTAGTTACTTAGGGCAGAGAGACTTTTCTAGCAATATAGTCATGTTATGTATTCCATTTTGGATATGAGTTTGGCTCTATGGTTTGAATGGAGAATATGTCTACACATGTTCTATCATATTTTAGAGTTTCCAAAAGTTATGTTTGACATGCAAAAAGATTGAAGTGACATAAGGGTCATTGTGCTAGTTAATCAACCAGTGGTTGTTCTAAAATTGTGCGGAAGTGGCTTGAAGTGAGTGGCCTTTGAAGATTATGTGGGATGCTAAAATAGGTCTAGGTTAAGGCTCTTGAAGAAGCGCACAACATCATGTTCTTTTGGCGACAACAAATTTGTTTTAGGACCTACCCACTACATGTTTCGTGTAAATTTGAATTTAGGTCCATCCTATGTCAACTTGGTTAATTGTGGATCCTTGATTGACATGAAATGATGTTAATGTAATGTCTTGTATATAATTTAGATCTCACTTGACATGATGCATGTATGAGGGAATGGGAATGTGTAAGAGTGTATGTGAGTATGAGAGTAGTTGTGCAAGCAAGTGTTATTCAATGTGAATTGCATCTTAATTATTATGTGCCATCATGTGAGAAGATCACAAGGTGTGTTGGAGAGTGTCTAAGATAAGATTAGATCTTGTGTAAGCTATGTAATCAACATCGAAGTTTTGCAAGCTTTATCTTTATAATCTGGTACGACTGGTGTTCTACTCATTGAGTTGGTACTCAGATCTTTGTATTAGGGGTTGGTGTCTCTAATAGGTTGGTGCCTAAAAATACAATAGGGGATTGGTGTCTTTGGTAGGTTGGTGCCTACTTCATGACTATAACATTCATTATTTTGTGAAGTTGGATTTGGACAGTAGCTCCAAGTAGCTGCCCTCACCGTGGTTTTTCCTATTCTAGGTTTCCACGTATGTCTGGTGTTCATTGTGTGAATGTGTGCTTCTATGATTTATTGATAGTAGCTATTTTGATTCATGTTTCATGTTTAGATAGACATGTTGAATTAACAGTTTTAAATAGGTTTGATCTACTGATTCACCCCCCTCTCAATAGATTGTGTGCCCTTCAATTGGTATTAGAGCTAAGTTCTTTTGAAGAAGCTTAGCATCTTGAGGTAGATTTGGGATGGCACACTTAGTGTCTCAAGAAGGATTGCCTATAAATAAGGCACCACTCTTTGATGGATCTAATTATGCTTTTTGAAAAGCAAGGATGGAAGCATACTTGATGGCCCTAGGGTTTGAGGTTTGGCAATCAATTGTGGATGGATATGAGATCCCTAAAAGTTTCCCAAATATCATGCCGAAAAGAAGGCTTGCGAGAATAATGCTAAGGAAATGAATGTTATTTTATGTTGTTTATCTAACTTTGAGTTTGTGAAGATCATGCATTATAGGAGAAAATTGCACAATATCTATGAAGGTGATGACAAGGTCAAGCAAGCAAAGCTTCAAACTCAATGAGGAAAGTTTGAAAGTCTAAAAATGAGGGAAGAGGAAAACATTTCTACATTCCTATTCCAGGTTGATGAGGGTGTCAACTCTATCAGAGGTCTTGGTGAAGAACTAAAAGAAGGTATGATTGTGAAAAAGGTACTTAGATCTCTTCCTAAAAGGTTTTATGCAAAATTTTATATTGTTGAAGAAGCTAAAGATTTGAATTCTCTAACTATAGATCAGTTACATGGAATCTTGACTTCCTATGAAATGAGATTGATAGTGGCAACTCCACAAGGAAGGAGGTGACATTCAAAGCATCTAAGAAGCAAGTTGATCCAGATTTAGATGATGGATTAGATCCGGAGGAAGAAATTTTTCTTAGGAAGTTACAGAGACGTTCCAAAAAATATAAAGGTAACCTTTCAAATGTTTTAATTGTGGTGATATAGGAAATTTTATGGCTAAGTTTCCATACAAATATTCTAATAATGTTGAGAAATAACATGGAAATAAGTCATTCTCAAAAGGGAATAAAGTTCATCTAGGAATCAAAAGAGTTTCTTCATCAATAAGGAAGGCTATTATTTTTATGATGGGATAAAGACATCTTTAAATATGAAAGAGAGAAGGTTGTATTCATGGCTATGAAAACAACTAAAGATGATGTAGAGATGAATTCCAAAAATGATGATTATGAGGTAGATCTTGTGGAAGAGTTGCTTTGTGCTAGCAAAGAGATTAAGAGATTGAAGAAAATAATTGTCGAGGAAGTGAAGGCTAAAGACAATTTATCTCAAAATCTTGAGAAGGTGGAGAAGATGATCGTTGACTTGAAGAGTCAAGTAGAAGCTACAAAGAGGATTGAAGAAGTTTTGATTGAAAGGTTGTTATCAAGAGACAAGGATTGTGAAAAAATTGAAGCAAAACTTGTATCACTAAGGAAAGATATGGAAATAGAAAATCATCAGCTGAAGATGAAGTTTTAGACAAGTACTGAGATTTTGGATCAGATAATAGAATGTTAGAGATCACTGCATATCAAAACCGGACTTGGTTTTACTAATATGCAGAAGAATAAGGTGACCAAACAGTTTGTGAAGATTGCTAATGAGAATATGAAAGAGATTGGTTCTAAAAGTTTAAAGTCTAAACAAAGTGTAGCAATCAATGATAGTAAGGTGAAAAATGATGGTTTCATCCAAGTGCAGAGGCAAAACAAAAGATCTGAAAGACAAGCTTCAAGAGGACAATGATACAATACCAGGTTCAATCATTCTTTTTATAGTTACTGTTTTAATTGCAATCATTTTGGTCATAAGGCCGAGTTATAGAAGGGCTCTGATAAGAAGAAATAAATTTGTTAGTAGTAATTCATTTTCACTTTTATACAATTTTAATATTATTTGTCACAAATGCAACAATTTTGGACATATTTCTAGAAACTGTAGAAGCAATTTTGTGAGTCCTCTTCTACTAAAAACAAAAGGAAACAGTTTAGAATGCCAAAACAAAGAAACATATAAGGTTTGGAATAAGAAACAGGAGGATAATAGATCAAAGAAATCCATGGTGGCTCAAACTATATTACATGCTCAAAAGGAGAAGAATCTATGGATCATTGACAGTGGATGTTCAAGTCACATGACTGGAGACAAAAGTAAGTTCATGCATTTCAAGATGTTTGATGTAGGATCTATAACTCTTGGAAACAATTCTATTGCTAAGATTACAAACAAAGGTACTCTGAGTCTTGATGGTGGTAAGGAAAAACTCATGATGTTTTGTATGTTGAAGGATTGCAACATAATCTTCTAAGTGTAAGTAAAATGCGTGATAAAGGTTACAAGCTTTCATTTAGTGCTAAAGGTTGTGAAATAAGAAAAATTGGTATTGGTGAGTTAATTGTGGAAGGAAGCAAGACTAACAATGGTGCATATCATCTTAGTGAGTTGAATGGGAAAAATTATATTTCTATACAAAGAGAGAGAAAAGTTGGCTTTGGCACAGAAGATTGGGACAGATCAATTTTGATGGTATTATGAATATTAGTTCAAAGGGAATGGTTAGAGACATGCCAAAGATCATGTGCAATGAATGTTATTTTAATTATTATGTGCTTCAATGTTTCATCCACATGTTTCCTTGATTTTGACTTAGGTTGATGTGTGCCTATGTGTAAATTGTTTTGGATCTCATTGGAAGAATTGCTAAGAGTGTTTTTGGTCCTCTCCATCTTTTGGATAGGACCACATTATGTTTTGATGGCCGACTAGTTAATTTCATTATTTATCCTTTTCTTGGCCAACCTAAAGTTTTGAAGTGTTGTGGTGGATATGAATGCAAGATCATTTCGAATGCAACAAGATGGAGTAGTGTACAAGTGTGAAGAAGTGTGTGTGTGAAATGTATTGAATATCTATCAATGATAATACTAAAGTGAGTGAAAGAAAATATCAATTATGCTATAATGCCTTAGTCAGTAGAGTGTTTGACAAGCATTGTAATCTTTATCTAAATCTTTTTATCTTGCTCTGAGATAGTGAATATCATCAGGTCCTTTGTATCTTTCTCTTGAAGTTGTGTTGGCTTCAGTCCTACAAGTCCTTTTATATCTTTCTCTAAGGCAATGAGCCTTCTTGCAAGTCTTTTTGGAAGTGAGCCTTTATATTGTGAGTTAATTCTCATTGTGGTTTTTCCCTCATTAGGTTTTCCACATAAATTTGGTGTTATCATTATGCATGTGTGTGTCCTCTATTTCTTTCTCACTATTGCTGATTTGGTTAGAAGTAAAATTGCTATATCTTGCATTGCTTAAAGGTTGTTGAAGTTGCTAAGGATTCAAACTACTAAATCATTCTCT
>VDFB02097932.1:0-12732 GCA_007258455.2 Sequoia sempervirens
GATTTTTTAAAAAACAGGATCCCGATTTTTAAAAAAATGGGATCCCGTTTAGAATTTAGGCTTGGGATCTCGAAGCTAAACAAGATCCCGTTTATTAAAAAGTGGGATCCTATTTTTTGCAAGCTGATTTCATTTTTTTGCTTAAGGTAAAAACTTCCACATTTCGTGGACTCATCTTCTTGCATTTACCCTAGTGCTTTAGTTTTTTCCATCACAACAATGAATCCTTCTGATTCTTGCCTCATATGTGTGTTCCTTGGAATTTACACACCCTTTTTAGTTTCTTGTACATCATATTGGACTTGATGTTTCTTTTACATTCTTGTGCACACTTTTGTACCTAATTTTAGTTGATCTGCCTATACCTCTCCATTGTTAGCATTAAGGGGGTCTTATCATAGTGTTATGCTAATGCTTCCTTGGTTTTAGTGGAGTAACCTTCTACTTTTGGGGGGATCGCATAGACCTATCTTTATCTCTCCTATGGAGGGAATTTTTTAGTTGAACATATTTTGTGAGATTCTTGTACATATGTAGATCACCATGCATATTTTAGTAGTGTACTATAGGGCATTCATGCATTGTCTCTTTTGTGCTCCTTGATCATAGTACTATATGTATCTTCAACTTCATAAATTATGATTGCCTCTGTGCCATATGTGCATTCATGGTTGAGTAGTGTACTATAGGTTCACTCATGCAATGTTTTGTATCTCCTACCTTCATTTGCATTGTTTAGAGGTTTATTGATTCTAGCATACACCATCATCTTTGGTAGAGTTTACAACTTCGACGCGATTTAGGAGTTCTTCATCTTCATGGGAAATATTTTTGGGAGGTTTTATCCTTCTCTTTCTCTCTTTTGGAAAGGATTTTTATTCCTACCATGTTTTGTCCTTTTCTCTATTTATGAGAGATATGTATTGTACATGAGTACCTTATCAGGCCTTATTATTGAGACTCATCTTTTTTAGTGTTTAGCTTTCTCCCAAAGTCTCACTTAAGGGGGATGTTAGTGTGAAAAGAGACATTATCAAACTAGTTAGATTGTATCCTATCTATGAGGATCAAGTTCATACTACTCTTAAACTCACTTGGGAGACATCTCACTTTTTGTCTCACCTCATGTGGTTTCACCAAGTATCCTAACACTTTTCCATATAGTTCTACATTTGTTTCATTCTTGGAGGGGTATTTAGAGTTTCACTCCTACCTTATCACCTCCTCATCCTTTCTTTCATAAGTAGGGCTCTTTTATACATTTCACATAGTGTTAATCCCATGCTAATGATATTTTCTCTTCTTGCATATTCTTTTTTCTGGTTTGTTTTGAATTTGTAAGCACATTTTGGCTGCTCCAACCACTACAAGAAATCCTTGTGATTAGCTCCCTTTTTTGCTTCCACCCACTGTTTTAATGTATTTTTCTCCATTTTATGGGAATAGTCGGCTCTATTTTTGGTATTTTTTGCACCAAATAGAACAAGCAGGCACTAATTCAGGCACAAATTAGTGCCAAAATTAGCACCAACATTGGTGCCAAGATTAGCATCGCTATTAACACCTAGTGTAGCACCTATATTAACGCCTAGATTAACACCAAGATTAGCGCCAAAAATGATGCCTACGGTAACACCCAAATTAGCAACCAAATTAGCATCTACGTTAGTGCCCATATTAGCGCTTGATGTAATGCCTATTTTAGCACCTGCTTTAGAGCCTGTTTTAGCGCCTAATTTAGCGCCTAATTGTTCTGATCTAGCAGGGATTAAGGGTGTTAGAACAAAAAAATCCTTCCCCAATATTCACTAGCCTTCAATTGCTTGCCTACATTTCACTTGCATCAAAAGATCTACTGCCTTTGATTTTTCATTGTATTTAACATGAAATGCAACAATTTGTGTGACAAGATCCATACTGTCACCAACATTCCCTTTGTATAAACCCATTTATTCCTCCAGATAATCATAAACAAAGAAAATTTTGCCTTTACCACAGTACTTTGTGCAGATTAAGGGTTGAGGGTTGAGGGATTGAGGGTTGAGGGTTAAGGGTAGTTTAATGTATAGGGTAGATGGTAGAGGGTAGAGGGTGTAAGGGTTTAGGGTTTAAGGGTTGAGGGTTGAGGGTAGAGGGTATAAGGTTCAAGGATTAGGGTTTAGGGTCCAATATATGTATATATAGGGTAGAGGGTAGAGGGTAGAGGGTAGAGGGTAGAGGATGTAAGGATACTTTAGGGTTTAAGGGTTGAGGGTATATGGTTTAAGGATTAGGGTTGAGGGTCCAATGTATAGGGTAGAGGGTATAGGGGTTGAGGGATTAGGGTTTAAGGGTACTTGCAAAGGGTTGAGGGTAGAGGATAGAGGGTTGAGGGTTTAAGAGTTGTGGGATTAAGGGTTGAGGGTTGAGGGATTAGGGTAGAGAGTAATTTACTTGGGTTTAAGGGTTTAAGGGTTGAGGGATTATTAGGGTTGAGGGATTAGGGTCGAGGGTATAAGAGGGTATTGGGTTGAGGGTAGAGGGATGTAGAGGGTTTAACAGTTTAGGGTTTAGGGTATTGGGTTGAGGAATAGGGTTGAGGGTATAAGAGGGTAGAAAGGTTTAAGGGTATTGGGTTGAGGGATGTGAGGGTTTAGGTTTAGGGTTTAGGGTATTGGAGTTGAGGAATAGGGAGAGGTATAAGAGGGTAGAAAGGTTTAAGGGTTTAGGTTGAGATACGTTAAGGTTGAGGTAGAGGTTTAGGGTATAGCTAGGACGTTTGAGGGTATAATATGGCTGAAGGTCAATTAGGGTTTAGGTTCCAATGTAGAGTGTAGAGGGTATAGGGGTTGAGAGTTTAGGGTTTAAGGGTTGAGGGTTGAGGGATTAAGGGTTGAGGGTTGAGAATTGAGGGTTGAGGTTTTAATGTATAGGGTAGATCATAGGGTAGAGGGTAGAGGGTTTAAGGGTTGAGGCTTGAGGGTCCAATATTATATAGGCCAGTAGAGGGTATAGGGGTTGAGGGTACATATATGGTTGAGGGTCCATTGCATAGGGTAGAGGGTATAGGGGTTATGAGAGATTAGGGTGTTTTGGGTTATTCTGTGGCTATGACAATTTTGAAAGTTTTTCTATGGTTAAATTCTCTATTCTGGATGGAGGCATTATGGTAGCTTCTGGTTTTGGGTCAAAATACTAAAATTTCATGCATAGCAGACAGACTATATGTTTCCTTTTTTAATTAATAAAAAAAATCTTATGTATCAAAAGATCAATATCATAATTGGTAGCTCTCAATAATTTTTTTAGCTTCACGTAGTAGTTTATGATAATGAATGATTGCAGTTTTCGAAGAGTATGAAGGAATGTTGTGAAATTGGGCGGCAATGTTGAGTGTACGCCCTGCATTAATGGCAGAATGTGGAGAGTTAGTTTTGATTAAACTCACTCTCAATGTTTCCTTTGAGTTTTATGGTGGAGAAGAAGTAGTGAAACATTTTGTTTTTGGGTGTTGACTCTGGAGTTGCAGACTTACAATGGAAGCAAATTTCTCACTTTTTTCGAAGTGACAACTTTGTCCATTTTTCAGTGAAGTTTCAGATAGGAGATTGAAAGGAATGTTTTTATACAATGATGAAAGGTTGGTGCAGTGCATGTAGTTAATTCTGGACAAAGGGTTCGGGGATCTAAGGCATAGGTATCGTACCAACATGGATGTTTACTCTTTGATTATGGCGTGGGGTCTGGATTTGGGAGAGATGGTGAAAACGATGAAGGAAGTAATGGAAACCATTGTTCATAGAGACTTCCTAGAGGGCATGGATTCAATCCTGGAGTGGGCCATCCTGGGTGATGGTCTGGATATTCATGAAGGGATTGAGAGTGATGGAAACGAAGAGGTCAAGAAATGTATTCCATTTGTGAGGTGGCCAGAAGGGAGTCTCAAATCTCGCTGGAGAGAGGATACCGGGCGCAGATGGGAAGCTTTGAAGGTTTTTGTGGAGGTGATGGCAGTAGAAGCGGTGATTGCTCAGGCCCAAGTTGAAGTTGAACATCGGGAACGAAAGGAACTTCGTCCTTGGAAGAAGAAGACAAAGAGTGCATTAGAGGGTGGTGTAATCCCAGGTCGCTCAGCCTGAGCTTTTCAGCTCTTTTATCTTTGTTAATGAAACTTTCGATTATTATATGTTTAATTTTGGTGCATTTTGGGGGTTAAACCCTGCGTGGGATGTAGTGGTTGGTTGCGTTCGATTGTAGGGTAGTTGGTATAGATTTAAGTTAATGTTGTGATATTGGTTTTATTTGCTAAATTCTAAGATATTGGTTTTATTTGTAGGTGATTTTTGGGTGGTAGATGTGTTTCATGAAAAATAAGAAGATGATGTATTTTGACTTTACCTTTTAATAAAATAAAATCTTATTACCGAGAAAAAATATAAATAAATAAATATCATTTGTTTACACTAAGTGGTGTTAGATAAAATAAAAATTACATAATGTTATTTATATTACTAGCTCATAATGTGAGAGCCTTAGGAGATAAAATTTCCATAGCAATTCCCATATCCTAGAAGAGTATGTGTTGATGTTGTTGGAGCTAAAAAATCCACATTGGTTGTCCCGCACATGGACTATATGCTTTCTTTTTTAATGAATAAAAAAAAATCTTACGTATAAAAAAAAAATATTAAGCCTTATTATTCAAACCACTCAAATAGTTTAAACCATTTAAGTCTTGAATACATGCAATATATATAGATCTCAATAAGGCCATGAAGGTATACATAATGTCTTGAATTTCTCTTTTGAAATGTAATTTATTTTTGTGGAACATGAGTTGTTTCTTTTAAATTAATTTTTTTAATAAAATTCCCTTTCATTTCAGAATAGTTGCTTTTGCAAAAGGATCAGATATAGATTGGAATTATCCTTATATTTTTAATATCTTAATTTAGAAATTATATGAAGATATTTCCATCTGCAACTTAGAATTTTTCAATATATCATATAAAAAAGTGGATAGTATCAATCAAACAAATCTTTGAAAAACAATTAAACAATTTTTTTTAGTTATACAAAAAAGTGGATAGTATTAATCAATTTTTTTTTGAGAAACAATAAAATGTGTAGAGAATTTTTTTTAGGCGTTTTTTAAAGAAGACAAAGTTATCATAGATACATTCAAATAAGAGATTTTATAATTAAAAAAACAATTAATTAAACGTAAAATAAAGAATTAAAAACAATTTAAAGATGATATCGTCTTGTTTGATGTTCATTTAATGAAACAATATGTCATAATGGAAAAGCAAGCACTACTAGAGAAACAAACGATAAAACAACAATCTTGGTTGACAATAATCAAAGGAAAAAATGATCCCTCAATTGTTGAGTTTGTAATTTAAGTTGAATTTTTTGAGGACAATTTCAACAAGAAAAAGCTTAAAAATGATCTCTAAATCACTTTCCATAAATTAATAATCTCCTTCTCTTCATTTACCTAGATGTGCTAGGTTCACAAAGTGGAGTTGCCTACTCTTATGGATAGAATGGAAACAAACCAAACTAAAAATAAATATCATTTATTTACACTAAGTGGTGTTAGATAAAATAAAAATTACATAATGTTATTTATATTACTAGCTCATACCAATGTGGGAGCCTTAGGAGATAAAATTTCCATAGCAATTCCCATATCCTAGAAGAGTATGTGTTGATGTTGTTGGAGCTAAAAAATCCACATTGGTTGTCCCGCACACCTCCATTTTCACTTATCCTCCCATATCCACCATATGCTCCATTTCCATTTCATAATAATTGACATTAGTATAAAGTACCAAAATAAGGCCCTTGATCATTACAATAAAGTGAAGTCCCTGCCTGAAATGTTCTCCTAGCAGCTCATGGAATTTCGCCAAGACAATGCCTTATCGTAGAGAGTCTCACCATAGTCTCTTCGACACAAGTAGAAAGGGTTGATAATAAATGTAGATGAGACTCCTGAATGTCTAAGAGACATATTCAAATTTCTTCCCACCATTCTAAAGAGCAATATGTCTAAGAGACTTGGGCATGTCGAGGAGAGAATCTAACATGTCTCATCGAAAAATCATACGACTGTCAACATTCAAGAAACAAAAAAACATCTCTCGGACACCGAGAGGTTATCATAAAATAAACAGTAAAACACTAGCAGAACAAGCACTGATGAAACAACAATGTCAAAGAGACATCGACATGTCAAGGAGAGAAGCAAAGAAGTCTCTTCGACACTCAAGGAGAAAAATATTGACAAGACACAAAAATATCAAACATACATTGGATGAGGTCTCATCAACATCCTGAAAATGATATGTCGAGGAGACACAAAGATATTGAGAAGACATTATCAAAAGTCTCCCTGACATTCTGGCACTAAATATCGATGATACTAGGGGACGTATGAGAGAGGTGACCTCGGGTCTCCTTGACATAACAAAGTCACATAGACATCATCAACAACTATTACCGCCGAGGAAAGAAATAAAGACATGTCGAGGAGACATAAGTTTGTCAGTAAGAGAAATCCACTAGTCTCATCGACAAAAAAGAAAATCATCAGGGAGCAAACTAAGAAGTGAATATCAAAGAGACATTGCAATATTGAAGAGAGAAGTCTAAATGTCTCTTAGACATTTCTAATAAGATGGACAAGGATATTGAAGAGAGATATAAATGTTGTGATTAGAGTCTCATCGAAAAAATATGAAATAATTGTCGCCAGATTGATTTGATGGATTAAGTCATCGAAGAGACAATTACCATTAATATGCAAGTTGATAGGAAGGGTGGCACGAACACCATTTATGAACCAAAGCTGGTTTAAGCATGCTAAAATTCGATAAAAGTAGCCTCTAAGAAACACAAATTCACTGCACATTGTGGCTAAGCATCTAGAGGACGGAGTTGGATGAAAGCAAGCAGCTCAAAAATTCTAGCATTCACTCAAGTAAGTACACCTTGGCTTAGCTGAACACAAATTTTTGAATATAGCTTGAAGTACAAAATTGTTGGGGTTAGAATGGATAAAACCCCATAAAAGACGAGCAAAAAGGCAAAAAACTGAAAGTAGACCTCTTAGTCAAGACTTAATAGATCAGTGTCCCAGGTTTGGGCCTAAAGCATAAAGAATTACTCAGTTAAACCCATCATGTGAGACCCTACAAGACAAGCATAAGAATTTGGGAGATGTATGGACTCCACATAGAGGCTATGATTTGTTCATATATCATTATAGGAAGAAATATAGATATAGCCCAGTCTCAAACCCATGGAATTTGAACTTAGGGAAGCTAGTAATGCCAAATGTTTTTGTGAATGTAGAGTTAATTAGAGCACTGGAAAATAATTATAATCCCAAAACAAAAGAAATTCATTTGCATGATGGGTCACTGTTTATGATCATAACGAGGGATTATATTTGCATGGTTTTCCAATTGGACACTTCTTTGGAAATGAAATTGTGGCTGAGAGACTTGCTGGAGGAGTATCGCTCTATGGATACAAGTTACAAGAGGTGGAAGCTGCCTTTGCATAGACCCAAGGGTCCAATAAATCAAACTATGAGGTTTGCTAGCAATGAAAAGCCCCCATTTTCTATAGAATTGTTTGAAGAATATTATCAGTACACATACTATTCAGTTGGCCAAGTGTTGGGAATTGAGGCCCCTGCCAACATGACTATAGCTCCCATGGTTCTAGCCATAGACATTCAAAGTCAAGATGCCAGGCCCTATGATTATGCAAAGTATTTGTCGGAGGCCATTAATAGTGCTCTTAATGCTATTAAGAATAATAGTGAAGCTATCAATTTCAAGCACTATTCACTTCTTATGCATATGATACTATACGAGGGCTAGGTGATGGGAATCTGGGGAGAAAAATTAAGAGTAAAATATCTAGATAGTGATGGTAATTCAAGACCAGTGCAAATGTGAACATCATTCTAGGATAGTAGATGTGGGAGATCCCACTACTTGTAATTTGAGGAGCGTTTTGTCAAACCCTTGTATAAATTGCTTGGCCGTAAATGTGATTATAATCTATCCCCCAAAGTACAGAGGTTTCTCCGACCAAAGGAGAAAGGCCATGATGGAAAGATAAACCACAATTGGGGAGATTGGTACACTTTTTCAGATTGTACTGTCATTAGGGTGTATGGATTTGAGGCAAAACCATATTTGCTGCCTAAGACTGTGCCAGATAGAGTTGCTTATCTTGAGATTATAAGACAATTGTCTTATTTGGCCTTTATGCATTTGAAAAGCTTTGGAAGGCAGACATTCATGCCTTCTACTTTGTGCTTTGGTGATTTCACCATTATGGTTGAATCAAGGTATGACTTGGTTGGAAGCAAGTTAAATTATTATGGCTTGTCGATTGGAAATAAGAGGAAGAATTTTGACCCTGAGCACTTTATAAGTGATGCCAAAATTTCTCAGAAACTTAGTGCCTATGAGCATAAGTTTGATGTTGATGATGTTGTCAGGAATTGTGAGGATAGTTAGGCGATCATGAGAGCAAGTACATACAATAGGATTGTTATGGCTGAGGCCTGGAGAATGAAAACTAACCCATCTTATGTAGAAGCTTTTTATGAAATTCAGGACCCCATGGAGAGAGTTGAACAGTTAATTTTGCATAAAGAATAGATAATAAAGGATGTACCTTTGGTGGCATTTGAGAGAAGAAGAAATGTTGGCTCTTGGAGGCAAGCATAAAATATAGCAACATTAGACCATTTGTCACCTTAGCCTACTTCAGAGGTAACATTTTTAGTTAATGCACCAATCATGGTAGAAGATGATGTTGAAGAGGAGGATGAAGTCACATAGATCAATACTCCTATCATTCTTCCATATGAAATGCCACTGGAAAGGAGTGTAGTAAACTTTGAAGCTTCTGATGAGCTATCTGATGATGTGAGGCATTGAGCTAGTGAAGAGTTCATTGCAGATGATGCCTTTGTCCAGACTCCTAAATTTAAAGTTTTCATATATGAATATAAAGGAAAGGTGGTAAGGGAAAGGTTGAAGGACATTGAACCTGAGAAGAAAGCATACGCTTTAAAAGAACTTCAACATGAAATTGATAGAGAAATGAAACATATGATTGCTGAGAGAGGAAGGGAATTGTTGAAAGAGGCTGGCGTTATGCTCCTTCTAGGATGGGATATCAGCTCGACCATTGTATTTGACAATTTTCTGAAAAGAAAAAATAAAACCTTACACTTAACAGATGAATTTGGTGACAAGATCTACATTGGATCAGGATTTAATCCTAACAATACTACCTTGTAGATATGGGCACTCTATCCACCAGGGAAAAAGCCTTCCCTAGTTGATCATGATCAGATTTTTGGACATCTTTTGGTGCAAGGAGTAGGAGAAACAAATCCCATGGAAATTGACGATTTGAATGTGAATGTGGCCAAATTCACAAAGACTCAGATTTATAGTCTGGTAAGGGATAAGCAGGGGTTGATAGAAGAAAATGAAAGGTTGAAACAAGAGCTGATCAACTACAGGGATAGACTACCTTCTTTTTCTTCAGGGCTCTATTCTCCATTGGTTGAACATGAAAGGAAAGTGCTTGAGGCAATGTCTAAAACAACATATTGGAAAAGAAGGCATGAGAAAGTGCAGAAGGAACAGGAAGAGTTAAAGGGAAAACTCAAAACCACTACCTTTGAGATGGCATCACAAATAGTTGGCATGAGATTCAAAGACATGTACAAACATGTTGGACAAGTTTGAAAAATTCATGATAAAACATATGCAACATTACTGGAAAACACTAGATTGAGTGATAGGATGAAGGAGGTAGAGCCTCAAATCATTGCAAAGAAAGAATATAACTTTTCTATGCTACAAGAATACCAAGAACTCATGAAATCTCATAGGGACTTCCACAATATCCTGACAGAGGAGTTCAGTGATTTCAATCAGCCATTGAGTATGGCCTTACCCAATTTCTTTGAAGAAATTGAATTGAAAGACCGTGATACATGGAAGGATGAAATTGCCAACTATCTACAAGTTATTCTTGATGCGATTAATGATGAAGAGGAAGTGCTTAAGAGGATGCGCCAACAACTTGGGAGAATCTTTAAATTGGAGTATGCTATGAAAGACATCATACATAATGTAGGCACTCATGCTGAAAGTGGGTACATGGAGCATTTGTCAAAGGTCAACTTGTTCATTTCACGGGCCAAGTAAGAGAGGAGTGATAGGGGCTAGAGTTTGGTAGTTTTGGATACACAATCATGATGCATGAGCCTTGAATAGGTCTTAGATGACCACGGGCGCTTGTTGGAGATTAACGGACTATAGTGCATCCACTAGCAAACTCTTAATATTTTTATGTTTATTCTAGTTATGTTTTAGTTATGAAACAATGTGAATTTTTGTAACAGGCCCGAAGCTTGTTGCTTCCCATACAAATAGGGAAACCAGGGCCCAATTTTGAGATATCATATCATCATCATCATCATCACATTCCATTCCATTAGAGTAGGCATTAGTAAGAAAATAGATTGCATAATTCACCCATCCATACCATATTTCAAAGACTTCTGTTATAATGCTTATATTTTGAAGTAATACAATGGAGCAGACTATTCATAAATCATAATTCATTTTTAGTGTTCAATTATTGTTTTGATTTAATGCTCATTTATTACTTTGTTGTCTCCAAAGTGGTCTGTTCAAGTTATTTAAATCTATTTGATTTATCAGAGCACATTTGATGTTATTGTGTGAAAGAGTTGATTGGTTTCTAAGTTGATGTGAATTAAAAACCTTTCTGATACTTTACTTTAATTACTTTTTTGTCTCCAAAGTGGTCTTTTCAAGTTATTTAAGTCTTCAAGATTTATCAGAACACATTTTCTATTACTTTGTGGATGCTTTGATTGGTTTTTGGTTGATGTGAATTAAAAATACTTTCAAATAGTTTACTTTAATTGGTCCCTGGCCAAGGTTAAAATCGTTTTAAAGAGGTTATTTTATGACCATGCATATTTTTTTCTACACACTTCATCATAAAATTATTAGACCCATTATCACATATAGACCCACAACAATGGTGAATGTGTCATGAATCCATAATGGAATTCCTAATTCAATGATTATTTTATGATGCAATTATGACATGTTGAATTAATATGCCATTTTTATCCAATGAGCTCATCTTGGGATTTGGGTGTTTATTTTCTAACTAGGTTTTTGGGTGCCACTTTTTTTGGTGGTTTTAGATCATGGTTTTGTAATCACTACTTATATTTATATGATGCTTGAGATTTAATTTTATAGTACCTAGATAAAAACCTATTGGAATGTCATAATAAGGCAGAAAAAATGGAAAAAAAGATAAGAGTCTCATTAGACTCTATTTGGCTAATTCAATATTGTTGAATGTACATGAAGAGACCATTATAGCACATATTTTAAAGAAATTGTGAGGTACATATCAAGCTAAACCTATAGTTAATAAAATATTTCTAATAAACAAGTTATATACCATCAAAATGGAGAGTGGTGGTTCTATAGTTTAACACTTGAATTAATATTATTGAAGCATTTCAAAGTTTAGACCTTAAGACATCCTTTTTTAAACATGGATTACAAATAATTCTGAAAATTTAGAAGTCCGTGTCATTAACATTATTGTCTGCTACATGTAAAATAGGTAACATGTTAAATAGGCAAAATTCATTATGAAGTTTGATCATGAAATTTAAAATAGGCACCTTGAAAAAAACATAAGCCCTGCCAGTACAATATTCATTTTGATTTATTTTTCAAATTTTTTATGAAGTTTAAAGTTAAATTAAATTAAATTTCCACCATATAAATACAATAGGGTCTCGGGAAGGATATCTCTCGGCTTATTTTACATAGATTTTTCTAAATATAGGTATGCTAGTTCAATATTGTTAAATGCACATGAAGAGACCATTATAGCACTTATTTTAAGGAAATTGGAAGATACATATCAAGCTAAATCTATAGTTAATAAAATATTTCTAATAAACAAGTTATATACCATCAAAATGGAGAGTGGCGGTTCTATAGTTTAACACTTGAATTAATATTACTGAAGCATTTCAAAGTTTAGGTCATAAGAATCATCCTTTTTTAAACATGGATTTCAAATAATTCTGAAAATTTAGAAGTCTTGGTCATTAACATTATTGTCAGCTACAATGTCATCCAGTGTATCATTGTCAATATTCATATGTTCTTTCAAGTATTTAATATGATCATCATCCTCATCTTGACCTGCATCATCTTCATCATCATTGAAATTTTACTGTACAACATCTATATTGTTAGAAGATGTATTTGGATCATCATTTTTTATACCATCCATGTTGTTGTCTTCCATAACATGATCTATCTCTGGATTGCTGTCTTCTTGTGCCTGAACATAACCATCTTCAACATCATCATGGATGTCAATTTCGTCAATGCTCTCTAATCCCTCTCTCTCATTTTGTTCGCCATCATTGTTCTGCTCAGTATCCACTAATGTTTCGTCAACTACATGCCTTAATCTTGGATCATAATGTATGACAAACATCCATTTCGGGTCCAAATATCTTCATAGAAAAATACCTACACATGAATGAAATACATATATTAGACGTATGCTATAACAATTTTATTGATTAATAAACACATGTATATATTCACAATAAACTATGAATTA
>VDFB02097933.1:0-14744 GCA_007258455.2 Sequoia sempervirens
AAATATATATATATATATATATATATATATATATATATTTTATATTATAAATTGGACTGTGAAAGGGACTTATATTGTCCATATTATATGGGTTAAATTCGCCACACAGGCAAAATTTATTAATATGTATTTCTTTTTTGAAATTTGATAAAACGCGTACATTTGATGCCGTACGGCAATTTAAAAAAAATAAATATAAAAAAAAATTTGCAGTTGGTGGGGAGGGCCGAAACCCTCCCCATTCCCTCATGGAGGAGGCGCACACTCCATGGCTGCGCACAACAGCCGTAGGCTGCTGGGCGCAGCCCTGGAATGAGCCGCACCCACTCCAATGGAGCTATGGCTGGGCTGCGGACTCCGCAGCTTGGCTGCGGCTGTATAAAAGTTTATGTTAGTTTTTTTTAATAAAAAACAAGATTTAAATAAAATGGGAATTGGGTTTTAATGTGCTTTATATATAAAATTCGCATTACATATTAAGTTTTATTTATAATATATGTTATGATTATATATATATGTATATATAATATATATATATATATATATATATATGATTATATATATATTTAAAATAAATATTTAATTAAATTGTTATGAATTGCATATATATATTTAAATGATTTAAATGATGTTAGATAACATATGGAAATTATGATTAGATAGTTTCTAATGAAAAGTATTATGTAAGGAAAACAAAATTTTATTTTTTAAATATGATTTGGAAATTGTGATAAATGTAGATTTGATTATCATATTTTATGAAAAATAAAGATTATGAATTAGTTGACTGATTAATTTCATATTTCTTATACTTCAAATTATTGACTGAATGGATTTAGTATATCCAAATGGTAGATATTTATTTGCCTTTTAATTGTGTATCTTTTTGGGCAAAATGGGAAAGTTCGTAGTTTTCTTTTCAAAGTCTTCCAGACCAATTGTAAATGTGGGAATTGGGATTGTTAAGTTGAGTTCTTGTGTAAACTAAGGATGTGTACATGGATTTGTAAGGTGGATTGACACCTGTTTATGAACAATAATTTGATGTCTATTATAACATGTTGGGTCTTTTGTATTGAATTTGTTTTTATGTACACCTTGTAAACCTTAGTCAGAGAACATAGATTCCATTGTTATATTTAGGGGAGTGGCTTTTTGTAAGGGCCGACACACAAAGTGGTGTCAGGGTAACTTACAAAGAGTTAGTAAGTCAATGAAAATTAAAGAACACGGTAGTTAGAATTAAAAACTCTTAACAAGATGCTTATGCCTCGCTTATAACTCTTGAGCTACTTTAGTCATGAGAATAAGATGAGAAGGCTTGGAATGGAAAATTGATGTCTTGTTTCTTTAAAAGAACATTCGATTCCACAATAGTATGTAATAGGGGTCGGGTTTCGTAAGAGGTTACCAGGGTAACCCAAGGTTGGGGGCCGGAACCTAGGAAGAAACACTAGGGTAACCTTTGCAACGTTGTGATGACACTTCACCTAGAATAATAGTTAACCTTGTGTTTGTATTACATTCAATTGTCCAAATCTGGAAGCAATGTAACCATTAGTTTGTATGTACTAGTGTCTAGGGTTAGTAGATTAGGTCTAGGTAACCTTATTACTATCTCCTAGCATGGGGGTGGACCTACGAGTACCACATGGTTGGGTGGAATGTGCACCTTACTCCGTTGGGTCCCCAGTTTTGTGATCATGACATCGAGAGCTTCATGGATGGAGAGCTCGCATTTGGAATTTATGAATATTTCATCATTGTATATTGTAAATTTTGTATTATTAAACATCCCTCAAATGTTGTAGAATTGAACATACTAATTGTAATCATTATTGAACTACCTCATCAAATGGATGAGTATTGTTATATTCTATCAAATGCAATGTATGGAACATGTTTGTACTTTATATTATCTTGAATGGAATATTAAAATGAAAATGTAATGTTTATCTTTTAATGTTTATGTTATTAATTAATATGTGCAATCGCGAAATACTTAAGTCACTTATGGAAACTCAAAGTAGTGTAATGTGCATGGCTTAATGAATGTATGCAACTAATTAACTTAATAATTAAACTTTTTTAAAGAGTGTGCCCTTTTATGCTCTATTACCTTGTGTTCCTTAGGTTATTATGATGGGGCATTACACTTCTCAGTTCATCTTTTGTTGTAATCTAAACACTTTTGCAAGGCAGTGAGCCTTCTTTTCTTTTGAGCAGTGAGCTCTAGGCAGTGAGCCTGAATGCATGTGCATTCCCCTTCTTATTTTTCTTTATACATCTAACAGGGTATAAACTGTGGATTAACCACCACCATGGTTTTTCCCCTAACAGGGTTTCCACAAATTGGTGTCATGGTGTTATGAATGCTCTTTCTTATGGATGTATGTTTATTTCTACTTATGTGATGTGAATGATTTCAGATTGATTTGATTTATAATCTAAATTTTAGCTGAACACTGATTCACCCCCACTCTCAGTGTTCCTTAAGTCCAACAATACTTCCATCTTAAGATCCAAACATCCCTTTATCTCCATCTCATTATTCCTTTCCATATCAAGATTAAATCATATGTTCTAATACCCCTCCAAATGAAGATTAAACCATCTCTTCCACTCCATGTCATGATCCCTTCCAAATCAAGATCAAAGCTCCCCTTCTACTCCATCTCATGATTTATTTTCAATAAAATATCAAAACATCCCTTCTCATCCAACACAAAAACCTAGATCTGGGACTGATTCACCTAGCATGGCATATGAGTCCTAGTTAGCACTAAATTCAAAATTTCTAGCATTTCAAAGCTCCATCTAGTCATCTCTAGATTTCCAGGTGGACACATTTCATCTTACAACTTTTTGTTTTATTTTATTTGCATTTCTTGGTCATTTAGTGAAAGATTGCATTGAATTAGGGTTAAGCATTGCATATTGCATTGCATTTGTCTTTTCAAGTCTTAACTTGGTGGTGAACCTAAATTAGTTTACAATCAGTCCCTAGGAAAAACGCATTACAATATCTCTTTCTCCTTTTCATTAAGATGTCTAGGGTTTTCCTTGAATGAAATTGGAAAGTGGGTGTGCTTTATGTTCTAAACCATGCGAAAGCATCCTAACCCATTTTCTTTCATTTCACTAAGTATTTGTGTATGCAAGTTTTCAATGTGAAGAGAGGGTGTAATGCAGCAAATAGAGTATGAACTAATTCTTTATGAGTAGAACCCAAATAAAAAGTAGAACATCAGCAGGGTTAACATTCAAGGTGCAGAGGGGTAGTGCAACAAGATAAAATAGTGAATGTTCTAAGTGCAGAGGAGAAAGATAGCGCATAGTAGAGGGGATGTGTTGCTGAGATTATAAATTCAGTAGTAGAGAGTAAGTTGTAGTGAGTGCAACAAAGTATTGTATAGTTGCAAAGTAAGTTGCAACATTGAATTATGTTCAATAGAACAATGTGTAATTTTGTTATTGTAAATCTGATTGGTTGGTGCCATCAGATAACTAAGTTGGTGCTCATAGTAGGGGATTGGTGTCTCCTTGGAGTTGGTGCTCCTAAATTATGGGATTGGTGTCCCCTTAGGGTTGAAGCCCTTCAACATTGTAACAAAAGATTTCTTTGTGACACTAGTTTTGAGTAGTAGACTCAAGCAACCTTTTTCACTGTGGTTTTTCCCATCTTGGGTTTTCCACATATATCATGTGTTATGTGATGCTTTGTGTGTGCATGTTTATGTTGCTACATCTTAAGTTTCCAATCTACACATTAATGGTTTGAGGAAGTAATCTACATAAAGGTTTTAAGGGATAAGTTTTAATTGGTCTACTAATTCACCCCCCTCTTAGTAGATTGTTGTGTTCCAAAAATTGGTATCAAAGCCATAGGTTCACTAGGAGAATCTTAATCATCTTTGGTAGATCTTGGTAAAGTTAACACAAAAATGGATAATTAGGAAGGCTCATATGTACAATAAGTACTTCTCTTTGATGGATCAAACTATAAGTGTTGGAGTAGGAAAATGAAGACACGTTTGGAATTACTAGGGTATGATGTGTGGATTTCAGTTAAGAAGGGATACAAAGATCCTATTACTCCTCCCTTCTAATACTGTTGAAAAGAATGCATATGAAGAAAATAATAATGCAAGGTTTTACATTTTGATAGGATTTCCAAGATCCATGGTTGTCAAAGTTATGCACTGTCAAAACAACAAATGATGTTTGGAATGAATTAAAGATGATGTATGAAGGTGAATATAGTAAGATGTGCCCAGGTCAAGAGTTAGATATATAATGGTGTGTCTAAAAGTCTGAAGCTGAATGAAGAACAGGAGACTGCAAATATATCCATGAGAGAAAGTACAACTAGAGAAGAGATGATAGAAGCATCAACTTACAAATCTAAGGAGACTAATGAAGAGGAAGTTGATTGCATTAGGAGATTGAGATGAAGAAGGAGAATGAAGAACACCAATTACATGAACAAAAAGAGATTGATAAGAGGAACAAGAGTCTTGAAGAATCTAATTAGATGGTGATTAGCTTGAAGATATAAGTGGAAGAAGCAAAGAGAGTAGAAGTAGTTAAATGTGAACTACATTCTAAATAAAATGAGTGTTTGAAGCTAGAAGCAAAATAATTGCTCTAAGAAAAGAGTTAGAAAATGCTAACAAGTAAAATGACAAAGGTTTGAAGTTGAAAAGTGGCTCTGAGATATTAGATAAGTTGGTAAAATCACAAAAGCCATCAAAACCTAAAGAAAAGTTTGGCCTTGGTTTTGAGAAAGGAAAGAGTCCTTCTCCCAGTGCTTCTGCAAAGTTATGTGATAGATTTAGAGCAAAAGAAAGATGTTGCACAAAGGAAGAGAAAGCCTACACAATTTTTTCCAAGGAAAATTCCTTTGGAAACAAAAGATCAAAAAAAGGAACTACTAAATTGAAGAAAGAAAAAGAGGAAAAGAAGCCCTCTATTGATAAGAAGAAAGTTGAAGAAGAAAATATACCTACTACAGACAAGAAGAAGAACAACCATTCAATTCCTAACTAGTAGAAGAAGAAAGCCTACAACATATAAGAAGATGGAGAAATCAATCCCTAAAATCCTAAAGAAGAAGCAACATACAAAGGGAGCTAATGTAGAAAGAATTACAAGGATGAGATACATGAAGAAATCAAAACAAAGAAGAACACCTCATGTCCTATACAAAGGAAATATATGACCAAGTATTCCATGGTTTTTAATGGTTACTATTATACTTGTTATCAATTTTCTCATAGGGCTTTTGAATCTAGAGTTGCACCCAAAAGGAGCACAAAACATATGAATAACAACTTATTTGCTCATGTAATAGATATGAATGTAATGTGCCTTAACTACAACAATTTTGGTCACATAGCCGAATATTGTAAAACAAATAATATTAGACCAAAAGCACAAAGTAAGAAGAGGAATAGCCCTCAAAGTGAGCAATGGTTCACATATTTCTAAGAAGAAGGATGATAAGTCTTAGTGATAGGGCATCAGTCCAAGGAGAGCTTAACTGGTATCTCATTCATCCCTGGAAAAGAAAAGAAAGATCAAGTTAGGTAAAATAAGTTTTACAAATTTCTAATGATTTGATGGTTGTAGATTTATGGTTACATCTTTTATCCTTGTATGTCTTGTTAAAAGGAAAGAGTATATGTAATTAGGAGAGAAGTTGTGTAGTTGATCTATTAAGAAAGATGCTCCTTGTCTTCAAGAAGAGGATATATGTATAAGTGGGAGTTGTTTTATAAATACACTCACAAATTTATTTTGTTATAATTGGTATAAAGTGGTTCCAATTGGGGTCAGACCATTGTGAATTGGTTCAAAACATTTTAGTTAGTATAGAGCTCAAAGTGAAGCAAATGCTTGAATATGCAAGAGTAAATGGAGCAATGTCTAAAGGGGAGCTGTTATTGGTATCAAATAAATGTTATACTTGATATAGTGCAATCTAGAATATCAATTGGTATAGAGAATAAAGTGAAAATATCTACAATTGGTATCATACCTGATTTGTTCGAAGCATGAAATGGCACTTCAACTGGCATCAAATAGTGTTAATTGGTATAGAGCAGTTGGAGAATTTTGTTTCTTCCATTGCAGTCAAAGGAGGAGAGAAAAACTGGTATCAGTCAAAGGGGGAGAAAATTTCCCTTTCTACCATTGCTACAGAGAATTAGAAGCTACAGAAGCATGGTGACCTGAAACAAGATGTTCAGGAGTGTGACCCTTTTCCATTGATGTTAAAGGGGGAGAAAGTTGTTAAAATGCTCAAGCAAATGAGCAAGGGGGAGAAATTAAAGATGATATTGGTACAAAGCTTGGACTATAATATCTTTAATTGGTACATGGTTTCTCAATAACTGATAGAAAGCATGAAGTGTTATTAGATTCAAATGATATAGGCTGAGTGAGCATTTGATTTTTCCATCAATGACAAAGGGGGAGATTGTTGGCATATTGTTTGCATTGATGTTAAAATGGGATATCATGCAAGGAAGAGTGTTGGTATAATGACAAAAGATGGTTGTGAGAGCAATGGACCTAGTTTTGGAAGTGTGTGGTTGGTTGATGATGCATAAGAGAATATTTTGTAATTATTGCAAAATTGCTTAAAAAGTTGCAAAGTCGACAAAATGTTGTCATCTCTCTACAATAGTTACTTCCAGGCATTTGATGGAAATTTATGGCCAAATTCAATATAGGTTTTCTTAGAGCTTCTTAGAAAAGTGTAGTGCAGGTCCAGAGGATGTATAATATGCTCAAAATTGAATTATGTGTGCTCTCTGGTTCATTTAGGGTTTTGCAAATAAACCCTACCAGTTTACAATCATAAAATTCAAGCAAGATATCTATTTTGATGGTGACTTGTATTTGTCCATTGAAAATTGATTAAGTCAGAACTTAATCCATTGTGGACATAGCTTGACCAACCCCCTTTCCTAGCATTTACCGACTGAGCTAATGTTTGTCGATTTTAATATTTCCTAAGTTGAGCGATGAATATTTGGCCCTACATTGGGGAGACTTAACCACATTGATAGGAGTCACTTTGGAGTCCCTTCAATGAAATTATCTACCTATTGATGTAGATTAGGGAGGAAAATCTTCAACAATCACAATTATGTTAGTTTCAAACAATTCTTCAATCACAAAACCTTCAACTTGCTGTCCTACTCACCATTCATATTCATTTCCTTGTAGTATTCCAAATGATGGAATTAAAGCATATCTTGCAGAATACTCCTCAATCCCATAAATTTTTTATCATTCTAGACACCTATTATGCTCTATCTTAACATATCTCAAAAGGTGATAGGGATGTTTCAGAACAATACCCTTAAATAATTGTTCCCATGTTGCCCTTGGACCCCCAAATAGGTCACTTTTCCAAAGAAACTCCAAGAAATTATTCACTGTAACCACAAAAACCAATTCTAATGTCCTCCACAGGTTTCCAATAGACTAATTCAATAGCTTTTATCAATGGAATCATTTACAAAGTCACAAAACCTTACTAAAACCCTATTTAAGCTTGTTTCCAATGAGGGTTTATTGAATCTTCAACTTCCCAGCCCTGTTTCACCTTTCCAATTCCATAAAAAACTTCACAATATGTCTGCACATGCTTTTTCAATCAACTTCTAACCTTTATCATTGCCTATTCACCAAACCTCAACTCTTACCTATCATTTTTAAGCTAAAACTCATGGAAATACACCTAGGGCAGCAATCAAATTTCATCTAAACACCTTCACTGCTCTTAAAACCTACCCTAACATCTAACCCTACCTAAATGGACCCATTCCACCAAGTTACAAGACATTATAGGTGTAATGGGCCATTAATACATTTTATGCTCCCACAAATCCTCAAAATTGGGTTTTACAAACCGAGTTCAGAAAATTGCTTTAAAAACACTTCTCCCTTGATGAAATCCAATAAAAAAAAGCAATATACTCCTAGTTCACTCTATCCAATTCAATGCATTTTTTATCAAAAAAATTTAGTACGGGTCCGTACAGAACCCTGCAACAATAGTTTACCAATAAAAATATAGAATTTTTGAAGAAATAGGAGACTTTTATTGTTTTAAACTTTCAAAACCAACTCACCAACCTCTGCCTCAAGGTTTACAATAATTTTTAAATATTTATAACCACAAACCAATGGTTACAACTGCCATTTGAATGCCCTGACCATTGGGCTTCCTCATTTACATTTTTTTGCACTTGACAATATTGCAATTTTGACAACTTTTGAAAACGTTGACACCTTTTACAAAATGGATCACATTGGACTCAAATTACAACTCCAAATGGTATATTATGACCTTATTAGAAAAAATAAGACTCAAACATCCTAAAACCTATCAAATGACCTTGTTTGACCAAATTTGCAAAAATGAACTTGGTGCCCCTACACCACCTAATAGATACATTGAAGTGACCATGGGATTTCAAAGAGACAATGTTTTATGTCCCTTCAAAACAATGGTGAAGCTTGATCAATGGTGGAGGGCAAGCCTTCATGATCAGACGATGCTTGCTATAGAGTTTGGTGGGACTAGATTAACTGAAAGATGACAAAGGAAGGTGATGGTGTGTGAATAGGTGGCATTAACCCATATTAGGGTGACTACACCATATCAATAGGAGCTATTTTAAGTCCCTATGATAGAACATCATCCAAGAGACTTCAACATATCAGAGTGAGTAATTTTAAGTCCCTTCGACACAATGAAGGTACCATACGAAGCTAGTGGAAGATGACACCAGAGATTGACAAGTGGCATTAGTCTGCCAATTATCTAGAGATATGGTGAGTCTCAGCTAAGTCCCGCAGGACAACATGGAATGATGGAGATTGAATGATGTTAATCAAATGGTGATTGAAGCTACAAGATATATCAAAGAAACAACAACATATCAAAAGGAGTTATTTTAGATTCCCTTTGACACAAAAAAGAACTTAATCAATGGTTGTGATTGAGTTGGTGATGATCGAACAAAGGAACTTCATTGGGGAGAAAGATGAATATCAAAAAAATAGAATGATTGGTCCCTTCGATAATGAAGGCACCTCATATGGAAGAAAGATAAATATTGTAGGACCAAAATGTTGCTCCCCTTGATATAACGAAAGGTAGATGATGACCATGGATGTGTCTGATGAGACCTAATTGGGAGGTGACGTGTGACGACAAATGGCAGAGAATGATTGCTTGGTATAAAAATTCACATTTTTGTTGTGAATTGTGTGGTAATGATGTGGACGCATGACTTGGTGGACCCCACATATTGCAAGTGGTGTATGAAGAAGATTTGTGGTGGAGATCAAGAGGCAAAGATATGATAGTGATCACTATATAGAAAGATCGACAACACATGTTTAAAGAAAATGATCTAACAATCAATTTCTAAAAGGTGTTGAGATGAACAGAGAGCCAGAGGATCATGGAATGAAGAAAAGAGATTGACAAACCAGATTCAAAGATGAAGATCTCAAACGGGTAAGTTTGTGTAAATGACTTGGTTTCGACTGGTAATCAAATTTGTGCTCAAAATTAATTTGTCCAGCTACACCAATGACCAATATGAATGATGATTTTATTTGTAGGTCAACAACACAAATCGTCATATCAAAAGAGATTAAAATCAAATCAAATAAATAAAAGAATATATTAATTGTATATCTAATTCTAGGGTTTCTATTCTTAGCAAATTCTCTGTATCCAAATTTAATGTGGATGTGGCTTGAGGAAAAAGTTTTGTGACGAAGAAGATATTTGGTAAACCTTGATAGTTGTTTCTAGATGAGCTGGATGATGGTGCAAGGCTCGAGATGAACAAGAAGCTTGTTGGAGATTGGGAGGTGACAATGGTGAATGGTGACGTGTGATGACAAATGGCAGAGGATGATTGCTCAGTATAACAATTCACATCATTATTGTGAATTGTGTCGTGATGATGTGGATGTGTGATTTGGTGGACCCCACATATGGCAAGCGATGTATGAAGAAGATCTGCAATAGAGATCAAGAGGAAAATATCTAATGGTGATTGCTATATAGAAAGATTGAGGGTGCACATTTAAAAAAGATGATCTAAAAATCATGTCTTAAAGGTGTTAAGATGAATGGAGAGCCAGAGGATCTTGGCGTGAAGATAAGAGATCGGCGACCCAGATTCAAAGATGAAGATCTCAAACAACTAAGTCTGTGTAAACGAGTGTTTCGACTAGTAACTGACTTTGTGGTCGAAATTAATTGGTCTAGTTGCACCATTGACCAATATGAATGTAGATTTGATCTATAGGTGAGTGACACAAATTTTCATGTCAAAAGAGATCAAAATTAGATCAAATAAATAGAAGATTATATTAATTGAATATTTGATTCTAGGGTTTATATTGTTAGCAAATTCTATGTATCCAAATTTAATATGGATGTGGCTCAAGGTTGAGGTTGTATGATGAAGAAGATATTTGGTAAACCCTGACAATTATTTCTAGATGAGTTGGATGATGGTGGAAGGCTTGAGATAAACATGAAGCTTCCTGGAGAAGATAACAAGTGAGGGAAACCCTAACAAAGTGTTGTAGATGATCTGTACAGTTGGTGCACATTAAGAGGCTATAATTGTAGGTGTAGGCACTGAAAATTGTCCTTCACCTATTAACCCTCCTTTTCACATCAATTCCTCCTTCTACTTGCATAATTAAATAATTTTAATTATTTAATTATCTTTTAAGGTCATAGTCCTCTATTAATTAAATAATTCTTAATTATTTAATTAATTAATTTTTTTCTTTATTCTTCCCTTGATTAATTAAATAAATTTTATTTATTTAATTATGTCACTAATTAGCCCCTTTCCTTTCTATAATTAAATAAATGCTTATTTATTTAATTATTGTCATTTTTCTACTATAATTAAATAAATTTTATTAATTTAATTATTTACTAATTTGTCATTTTCATCCACTTTTGAATTAAATTATTATTTAATTTAAAAGTCAACATGTCACATGTCTTTTATAATTAAGTAATGCTTTTATTATTTAATTATTCACCTTCCCTCCCAAATTAAATAATTTTATAATTATTTAATTTTCTCCAACAACCTCTTTTTTCTATGCCAACCTCATTATTTGTACCATTCTAATCTTCTCTTGTCTCATTCATTTTCCACCCTTGATTGAATTATCTTATAATTCAATCTTGGCCATTAATCCTTATCATTGCCCTAACCCTATTTCATACTATGACTTTCAATCTTGGCCTTTTATTATGACATCTTATTGACTTCCAATCTCAATCATCAATCCAAATAAGACCTTTCCTATAAATCAACCCTCTCATAAGCAATTAGGGGGGTTGATTCTTCAAGTATCCTTAAATGCTACCAAAATCATTCTTGAATCATTCATCCATTTCTATCTATCATCATTCATCTATAATCTCCATCTTAATATTATGTTGTTGAATTGAGCAACCAACATATCAAATCAATTAAATAATTCATCCATCGTTGCATCTATTTGAGGTATTGAAGATTTAGATTAGGTAATGCATGTTATTGTTTTATCATTTTTATTTTATCCAAATTTTTCATATACATTTTGGTGAACCCAATGTGAACTTCCTAACTAATTTTTGGCTCAATATTTTGACAAATCTTGAGAAATTTTGGAGTTGGATCCTTTTTGTTGCATATTTTGCATCATTTTGGGACTAGTTTTCAAAGATTTGACCATATCTATTAAATGACTATATATATTTTCAAAAAAAAAATTCTACAAGTTGGGAACAATATCAAGAGCTTCTAGTCTGAAAATTAAATTTTTTGGAGCTGTTTTTAAATTTTTTATAATTTTTTTGTTATTTTAATGAAAAATCAATTTTGAGAGAAAATTAATAAATTTTTCAGATATTTTTATATTTCTAGAAATTTCTTTGAATTCTAGTAGGGGTCTGTTCTTTATGTTCTTAATTTGGATGAAAAATAATTAGATAAAAAATAAATCTTTGAAAATTAGGGTTCTACAAAGATTTGCTTATATCTCACAAACGGTTGCAGATATTTTCACAAAAACATGTCTATAGATTTTGGATGATGTCAAGCGCCTTTAATCCAAAAATCAGAATTTTTGAACCTGTTTTGAAATTTTTATAATTTTTTAACGATTTTTCATAAAAAAATAATGTTGGGTGCAAAACAACAATTTTTTTGGATTTCTTTACATTTTTGGAAAGCTATGGAAATTTTAGTAAGGGTTTGTTCTCTATGTTTTTATTTTTGATATAAATTTTTTTCCAAAATTCAGATTTGTCTTGACTAGCTAACCCTCTAATATTAGTGATCAATTATCTTGTTAAGGTTTTGGCTTTGTTGTTGGTTTTATGAATTTGCAGAAAAAAATAAACACTTCAAAGAAAAAAATTGGATCAAGTGGACAAATTTGGAGCTAAAGAAATTCTAGGTGCACACATTCCATCTTTCATCTATAATCATTGCTTGTCAACACACTTCAATTTGGGGCTTAAAATGAACATCTTGTTTGTTGTCACATCGTTGAATTTGGGCTTAAAAAGAACTATTGTATTCCATCACACATTTTGGATTTAGGTTAAAAGGAACAAGTGCTTCCATTTTTTGCTGACACACATTTCCATTTTCTAAAGGGAAATTAACAATTGCAAGTGTGAATCAAATATGTGTGTCCTCCAAAACACCTCACTTGGTTTGCTTGTGTCATACCCTTCTTAGGAGGCCTGCTTGGAGCACACTCCCCTCCAAGGGATGACCTCAATTAAGGTGTGAATCCAAAGACATGCCTCTTTGGGATTTGAAATCTTGTCACTCTTGGCTAAGCCCCAAAGAACTTTCTGCATTTGGGAAGTGAAGGTGACGGGTGGGTTACCCCTTTCTCCCAACTGTGTGGCAGGATTTTTCTTTCAAATCATCCCTCGTCAACCTTATGCGTCCTAGCTTGAGACCTAATTGGCTTTATCCACTTGACTAGCATTAGACTTGTTTTTGTGTATTCAAGTGTTTGCTTAATCATAACATTTAATCTTGAAAGACAAATTTATTATTGTGTTTGGTGTGTGTGTTCATGCATTTACATGTGAGATCTTGTGTTTGATATTTCCCAAGTCAAACTTCCAATAAATATTTGCCACATCATCTAGATCATACAATATTGTCATTCCACATCATATCCTAATCATCATCATCTCTTTAATCCAATCAACATCATTTTACACCATGGGGTGATCCCACAATAGTGGTTTACACTTTTGGCCTAACTGGACACTGATATTTTTTTTTTTAACACAATCTCCACATTCGGGAACCTATAGCGATTGAACCGTAAGGAATTTGAAGATGATGTAAACTAGAGTCTTGTCATATTTTTTCTGTAGATTCTAAAAATATTTTTTTCAATTTTTTTGGAATCAGATTGCACTTCTTTTTCCATCTCCCACAAAATTTGGTTTTTTTTCAAAATACATTTTTAAAAAGTGACGACACCGTGATAACGATAACTTTTTCCATGAAGGATAAAATTCCAATTCTTTTCAAATTTAGACTTCAACTCCGATATCTAGTGCTTCCACTTGGTTAGATAGTTTTATTAAATATTTTCTCTTTAATCAAGTTTCAAAGTCAATCAAAATGACAATTCAGACATAGCGATCAGATAACGAGATAACTTTTATTGTATGTATCAAAATTATTATTATTTTTTCGCTGGATCAAGGACTCCAATATCTGTGCACTCCATATTTTAAATTTTTTTTTGATAATCTTCTTCTATTTTTCCACTTCAGCATTAGAGTTTCTGTTTTCAGAAAACCTATATTTAATAAAACTTAAAAAATAGATAGATAATATAATCAAAACATACTAAAATTATATTCGTTGGATAGCTCATTTTGAGGGGAACCCAATACTAGTTGGGTTTTTGAGATCTTCTCCATTTTCATTCTAAAATTGAGCTTCGAAACGCAAAATTTTCAACAATTCTGGTGCCTTAGGAAGCAAGGGTGAAAAAAGAGGGGTTCGACCGAATATGTGTTCGGTCGAACATCTTGGAAAGGTTCGGTCGAACCACCATAACATGCAATTAAAAAAACTTTATTTAATGGGTTCGACCGAACATTCCAAGAATGTTCGGTTGAACACCCTAATTTTAATATTAATATACATATGTTTTTAAATGAGAACTTAAATTTGATGGCCATATGACCGTATTTAAAGATTTTTGCTATAAAATACAATCAAAATTTTAAGAAGATTGTAAAAGGAGATATTTTGGATAAACTGTGAAGATTTATATAGAATTATAATTATATATATGTTTGATTTATATATAATTTTACATACACTAAGGTATATCATAATGTTTTAAGGGCACGCTTCAATAGATAACCGTAATTAAAAAATTTGTTGACAGGTAAATTCAACCATCAAATTTAATCCTTTAGAAAGAGAGGGGGGTGAGTGGGAGAGAGATAAAAGGTAGGGGGTCCTAGGGTTTAAGGGTTAAGGGTAGAGGAGCTCGAGAGGGAGGATGGGTAGGAGGGATAGACTTTTTAGAGGGAGGGGGGGAGTGGGAGAGAGATAAAGCGTAGGGGGTGTACAAGGATTAAGGGTAGAGGGGAGAGGGGGAGAGGGCATAGGAGGGAGAGACTTGAGAGAGAG
>VDFB02097934.1:0-11266 GCA_007258455.2 Sequoia sempervirens
CCTTGGAATAAAGGTTGCACTCTTGTATGAAATGGCTAGCATGAATGTAGATCTTGAATCTTGATTGTTGATATGAAATAATGTCTTTGAATGCTTGCTTGAATTATGAAAACCTTCATGACAAATGTTAGCTCAAAAACAAACATGATGTATGGTGACTTTGACATGATGCTTGAACCTTGAATGCTACTTCAAATGCTTGATAATCTACTCTTGAATGCTCTTGATCATAATTTTTCTATAGGAATTCTCTCATCAACTTGCTAGAAGAAAATATGTGAAATAACCTTGTATTTATACTTGTTTATGCCAAATTTCCCAGAATTACAACACTACAAGCTAACATCAGATCTAGGAGAATAAAATCCCACCAAGAATTGAATTCAAAATAGGTCCAAGCTAAAGCGGGACTCATATGCCAGTTGGGGTGTATGAGTCCCAGTAGCCTAAGCTTGGGACACAAATTCCAAGAAATGCTAAGTTCTATACAAAATTCAAGATCAGGCCCTGAGACATAGGTGGGAACCATATGCCCAAGGTGGTGTATGAGTTCCAGATCACTAAATCTATAACGCATAACCCAAAAATCATGAATTATGATTGGTTATTAGTTAAATGTCAAGATTATCCTTGGAAAGATGCATTAAATAAGGCTTGTGGATGCAAAATAGGACTAAATAAGGCATAAAAAAGCCCAGTTTTATCAGGGAGGGCCCAAACAAGTGTGGAAATGTAAAGGGATACATTTTTCTACACTACTATTATACAAAAATAAGTTGTATTATCCATAACTATTGATGGAATGTCCATATCACTCTTGAGAAATTTTTTATTATTATCCATAACTATTGGTAGAATGTCCATATCTCTCTTGAGAAAAAAATTATTATTATCCATAACTATTTTTAGAATGTGCATATCACTCTTGAGAATAAGGTGAAACTAGTATATTAAAATCTTCTCAAAGTGTATGAAAATATGAAATTGAGATCTCTTAATAATTAGATTATCATAAAAATTATGTGTTTAATTATAAATAAATAATAATAAAATATCAATGTATGAATTTATAGATTTGTAAACCATTTAAAGGAAAAGTCCACCGCAGTAAGAGGACATCAAACTACTATCTCATACCTCCAATATATAGGAAAAGAGAGGCTAAAATTGTATAAAAATCATACACTTGTGGACCTTAGAGAGCATATTTCAAGAATATTATATATAATTAATGATTCACATGGACAAAAAATAACCCTCATCAATGAATCTTGAAAGAGAATACAAAACCACAAAGGTCCCTTTGTTTCATAACTCCTTGACATCTCACTTCCTCAAGGGTAGTGCTCCATTTTATATTCCACTAATCCATATGGGTCTCATCTATTATAAAAATATTCTCCATTCCTTCCTCTAGTTCGTATAATTAGAAATATGATTAAAGAAATATAAAGTTAAATATATTTAGCACCATAGTACTCACCACTCTCATGAATTCATATGACAACTAATACCAATATTTTAGAATAATTTAAATTCTAAACCATTTCTCCAATTACACTCTAGGAATTCAACACCTTTCAATTTTTGTAGTGTATAAAATGTACACTGGGTTTGTGATGTTAGGGTATGTGAAGAATCATCATGGAAAACCAAGCCCTTAAGTGGCAAGAAAGAAATTCAAAAAATTAGAGTTAGGAAACTTGAAATAAAAAAATTTGAATAAGTTATCTATATTATTTCAAAAATATGTAAGAATATAATTTGTATCAAATTTAATGTAGTTTCTAAACTACTAGGTTTGTTTTAAAAATAAAACCTATTTGGTAAAAATTTGAAATTTCAATGTAGTAGTACTTAAATTTTAGGGAAAAATAACAAGTGGTGTTTATCCCACCACCCTAACCAAAATAAAATGATAATATTTTTATAAGATTTTAGATATAAGTAGAGGACTCATGTTCTGATGTGATGCATATTTTTTGTATTTTTTTTCAAAGTAAATAATTAATTATGAATCTTTTATTACAAATTTTAAAAAATATAAAACTTGTATGTCTAACCACTTAACTTGGTAAAAAAATTATGAAATTCATTTTTTTCTTTTTAATCCTATACCATGCAAAGCATAGAATGTGATGCATCTTTTGATTCAAAAATGTGATACCATTTTGAAAGCTATAGATGTTTTTCAATTAGCCTATCAATCAGACTTTAGTCGTTGAATAGAAAATAAATAATAATTACTTATTAAATTCAAAGTAAGGAATAATTTATATTGGTGGAAAGTTGAGAATATCCTTTTAAAAACCCTTTTCGTTTCATCAATTTTGGGTGAAAAATTGTACCGGATACCCATCATATTGCCACTTTTGGCCCATCATGATCCTGCACATACATTAATAAAAATTTAATCCTAACTATCACAACTTAAATTTGATCTAAAAGGAAGCAAGGTGTGTAGAAACTCTTCCTACAACTATCACTTGGATCTCACTTAAGTGTCCATTCCCTTAGTGCATTTTAGAACTAATCCTTAGCTTGGACTTTACTCTTCAACTCAAGAGAACATGTCAATAATACCCAATCACATTTCATTATTTTAACCTTGGATAATACTCATTTTTTGGAGGAGTCCTAATTAAGAAGATTTTAAATTCAAGGATCACACTTTAATATGTGTAAAATATTTGGTTAGGCATGAGGGTACCCTAGACTAGGTGGTTTTCTTAATAATTTTGATCTTTAATTTATGCCAATATTTAATTTGTGTGATTTGAATTCAATTTTGAGATTTGATTGTAAATTAATCTCAAATTTTTGAAATAAAATGTGGTGTCCTATAGTTAATTTATTTCTATGTTCCACTATATAAACTATAATTATTATTTTAAAAAGAAGAAAATCATAACAAAAATAAAGCTCAACCAAAATTCATATCCTATTTTACAAAATTACAAGGAATTTTTAGATTTAGTCAAGTTTAGCACAATGATTGGAGTTTGATTCCAAAGGAAGAAAAAGATGGAATCTAAGATTTTGGGATAGTGTTATCTTTTTTCAAGCACCTAATGACTTGTTTTCATCATTTTCTCATCTTTAGACTTTAATCTCCTTGCTTCCCTAAGTAAGGTATTTGTGTATTTTGATTTTCCCTTGAGTATTTGACTTTATCTTAGGTTGATATTGATTGTGTTATTTATAAATCCTTATCTAACACACTTGAGTAGGGTTTCATCATTTATTTTATATTTTTTTATCTTGTTACAACCTTAGACACACTTAAATTTTAGAGCACAAACTTTATCCATCAACAAATCAACTATTTGTTGAGCTACAAATACCAAAGTGAGGGATTGATTTAGGAAAGATACTCTATAGCCACCCCTTTCCATTTTTTATGATTTTGCAAGTTTAGATCTTAACACAATAGTCTCTAGGGTAGGAAAAGGTAATGCAAACTTGTGAGTTGCAAACCAGGGTTTTAAAAATTAGGAATCATACTTCTTAGTAAAGGCCCTCACCCTTGACCACTTAATTTAGGCTCATATTTTATGATAGGTGCAAAATATATAACCTTCTCAAATTTGTCACCATTTCATGAATTTTTACTAAGACCTATCATAGCATCTTTCTATTTTTACTCTAGGTACTTGAGTTATCTTCAACAAATGGAGCCCACAAAAATAAATAATAACATAGGAAAATAAATCAATAATCATGCTAGGAATTATCAAACATTGAGACACCTTTTTCTTAACATTCTCCCACTTGTCAAACACCTTTGAATATTTAATGGCAACAACACGATTTCAAATGCTAGGGGCCATGAGGCCCATAGAATTTGAATACCATTTATTTTACACCTATCATAGCAACTTTCTATTTTTACTCTAGGTACTTGAGTTATCTTCAACAAATGGAGCCCACAAAAATAAATAATAACATAGGAAAATAAATCAATAATCATGCTAGGAATTATCAAACATTGAGACACCTTTTTCTTAACATTCTCCCACTTGTCAAACATCTTTGAATATTTAATGGCAACAACATCATTTCAAATGCTAGGGGCCATGAGGCCCATAGACTTTGAATACCATTTGAAATTTTTTGTGATCACATTCTTTGTCAAGGCATCTGCAACATTCATCAAACTCCAAATTTACCTTCCCATCATCTACCATGCCATGAAAAATGGTACTAGACATCAATTTTCTTTTTCCTCACATGGAAGGTTAGATTCTTTTCTAAACATATGACATTCTAACTATCACAAGAGATAGTGATCAATCATGCATCAAACCCAACATCTAAACAAAATCTCTTAATCCAAATGTCTTCTTTACAAGAATGAGTAGCTACCATATACTCTTCTCATTTCATGGACAAAGAAACTACAACTTATGTTGCTTACTCATCTAGCCAATAACATCACCAAATATTGTTCAAACAGACATATGTTGATAGATCTTTTGCTATGAATGACACTTTCCTAGCATGAATCCACATATCCACAAATACTAACTAAATGTTGAGGTCCTATAGGATAACCATGGAAACATAGGAAATATTTGAAAGTACCCTACATATATCTCAAGACTCACTTAACTTCATCCTAATGTACTTGTATAGGATTAGCCATAAACCAAGTAAAAAAATCTCACTAATTGGGGAATTTCTGGTCTTGTGGAGACCATGGCATACATCAAACATCAAATAACACTTACATAAGGTAATCTAGTCATGCCCTCCACTTGAGTATGATATTTTGGGTAATCCCCCATAGATATTTTTTTTTGGTGCAACACAAGAACAACCAATTGTCTACAATTTGTCATGCTAATTCTCTCAAATATCAATTTCACATACTCTAACTTAACACAATCTTTTTCTAGCTCCATCTCTTCTAATCTCCATCCCTGGGATATACTTAGTTGCACCAAGATCTTTTATTTTAAACTATTCTAACAATTGATACTTCAAATCTGAAATCAAACTTTTACCATTCTCAAAAACATCATATCATCTGTGTACAATACAATAATAAAAATGTGACCATTATCAATCTTGAAATAAGCACAATGATCTAGTTTTGATCTTAAAATATCAAACTTAACACAAAGACATCAAACTTTTGGTACCACATCCTAAGAGTGTTTCAAACCATACAAAAACTTCAACTTGCAAACTAGATGTTATTTACCTTCTACCATGCAATGCTTGGGCTATGAAATATAGGTTTCTTCCTCCAAGTCACCATGAAGGAAAGTTGTTTTCACATCCATATGCTCAACTTAAAAATCATAACCTATATAAAATTACATATTATCTTGTGTCTTTTCATTTTTCTTAAGAATTAATTGACAAATTAAAAAATACCTATTTAATACCAAATGCAATATTTTTAGTATTTTCTCATTGATAGTTTCTAATGAATTTTTACCCTATAGATTTGTTTAATATAATAGTTTCCATGGTCACCTCATCAAAATAGTAATGATATGTACATTATAATAAACATTGTTTGACTTTAGGGGACACTAAATTTATCACATAGATTTAAACTTTATCAAAAAGAAATGCAATCAAAAAATAATTCCATTTAGTTGATCCTTTTAGAAAGTTGAAATGAAACTAAATGTAAATTAACTTTATAATAAGATATTTAATTATATTCCACTTAAGACACATCAATAATATCAAATTAATATACAAAATAATCACTTAAGATTGTAACTATTGAAAGTTATTTTTCAAAAGAAAGAAACAATAATTTGATTTATTTATTCAGTCCAACTTTTTATTTAAATTGATTTCTCTCATATCCCCTACCACCAAAGTGACACATTAGATGTTCAATATATATTATCATATATAAAATGAGTCAAATTTTTAGGCTGAACATATTTTTTTACATTCTTCTAAACAATACATAATTTGAATGAGTTATTTACTATAACTTTTCATTTAAATTGACTTCTATAATATCTCTTTCATGAAAGTAACAAAATGTTTATCCAGTCTCTAAAATGTACTTTTGATCGTATTTATTAGTTAAATGAAAATAAAAAATCTGTTGTATTTTGATTTTCAATTAATTAATAAAATCCATAAAAAATGCACTCTGGAAGCTGAATAGACAATAACGTAAGATGAATGATAAAGAAACCAAACAGTAAAAAGACTTTTGACCCATATACAAAATTAGAACTCTTCAAACCCAATCGTATTTCTAGTCCTTTACAATCCAAAGCAATGTATCCTAACAATGGTACTCTGAAATTCGTCGGTGCTTTTCAGTTCGTGGAATCATGCTATACTTCGAGATTGACGTATAACCAAGCAAGATGGAAAACTGAATTAAAATTGACGTACACCAGAAAAGGACTACGAAAAAAAAGGAAGTGGGTTGGCGATTTATTGACAAATGCCTTCATTTTGCTAAGAACTAACAATGCTAATTATTTTGCGTGTAGAAATCGCTTCACTTGAGGTTGACGTATAACCTATAAAGATTGAAAAAACTGGACTATTGACAAAAGCAGAAAACGAATCTTTTGATTTTTGTAATATTCAAAATCACAACTACTTTATCCAAAAACCAATCTTCGTTATCAGGTCAGACTGAGATGCACAGATATCTCTCTTCATATTCAAATGGCGCCCTTGATGTAAGGAAATCTATGTAGGATTTCATTTCTGTGGAGTAACTTTGAGAGGTCATGGATTTGAAGATATCATTGAAGATGTTGGGCGTGTTAGATATGTTGCGTTGTTCAGTTGCATACATGCCTTCCTCCTCCAGAAACCTAACTCTAATGATCATGCAATTTTCTCTTTTAGCTCGCAGATTGTGCTCCTATCTGCTTAGGAGTGTTGAGGATATGCAGGACACCTACATAAGGGGAGATTATGTACAACACACTGCGTGGGCGAGATATAATGAAAGCAGTGGTAGCATCCACTGGAATAATCTGATAGCAGCCAGCTTTGCTTACTGAGATTCCCACAAAAATCTTATTCAGTGTATATGAAAATGTTTTTTGGTTTTATTTTAGACTGTAGGGATCGCACAGCTTCTTTTATAAACTGCAGTGTATTGGTAAACATTCTTCATCTGATCATGACTGACACGACATATTTTTAGGTACCACGGAGATGGGGAGACTAGGTGACCACTTGTCTGAAACATGATGCTTTAGTCAATCGAACTAGACCCCGCAGCGTATAATGTAAATATTACAGAACATTTGGATGCAGAAAACTATATTGCAATGGTGAATATTGTTACCAAGCACCCCCTGCTTGTGTAAGGAGTTTACTGTTGTTCTGTTTTATTTTCTCTTTGTAAAATATTGTCCTCAAAACATTTGATTCAGTGGATAATGGTGTAGAAATGTAATAAAGGGTTTTGAGGATTTCGACCTAAGCTTGTTTTAAGAGGATTATGCTCCATGATTATTACCTAATGTCTTCTGTCTAGTCACAAACTTTGAAAGATAGTTTCTCAATTACAAGCTAATCAGTCAGTCTTCTTAACTGTGGAGATTCTTTTCCTTAAAGCTTTTGCTCGTTTTCAGATCGTTTGATGATGTACAACAAATGTTGTCATAAATCTAATATATCCATTTGCATTCTTCCCAATTATCGATGCGATTTACATGTGTTGTTATAATTTTTTTTTTGATTTCCCGATTAACACAATTGAAAATATTTCATTTATTAGTCCTTGCCACGTAAACTTTTTCCTTTTTTTATTTTCCTTTTTTTGATTAAGCCTATTTAATTTTTTATTAACTTAAAAGAAGATAATATAATATTAAAAAAGGTGTTGGATAAAAAGTTACATTCTGAAAGTTTAGAGGGGATTGAATTCAAATGATAACAAGTCACATGATTAAGTTTAAACATAATATAAAAATTAAGTAGTCAAATCAATTTCAATAGGAAGAGGTCTTTATCATCACGATTGTTCCATATATCATCAATAATAGAATTATCATCAACCAGCTCTAAACATAATATAAAAAATTAAGTAGTCAAATCAATTTCAATAGGAAGAGGTCTTTATCATCACGATTGTTGCATATATCATCAATAATAGAATTATCATCAACCAGCTCTCAATTAGTAAATGCAACTTCTTAGGAGCATCCTCTAATTATTGTTTAGCATATATTAGACAAATGACAAGCTTCAACAGAGGGACCTCTCTAGAGTTAAGTCAACCAAGAGCAACATGCCTATGAAAGTAGGCAAAGGCAATCATGAGGGCTACAACATATTGCAAGCAGCATTATCTTGGTTTCTTGGTGGTTGAGAGCCACGAGAATGAAAATCATTGTCTAGTTTGGCAAACTAGTTGCAAATCTCACGAGTATCCTTAAGAAGGTTTTTATAAATGGACCACCTCAATTATATGTTTGTTAGCTTGCGCTTGAATTTGTATAAGGACATTAGAACAAATCATAGCTTTAATGTAAAGAGAAAAATAAAGAGTAGTAAAATATCATAGAAAAGGAGAAAATTTTCTATTTCTTCAGATAATGAAAAGAATCTCCACCTTAAAACCATGCCAAAAATCTAAAATTATATTTGAAAGGGGAACAAAGTCAATCCCCTAACAAAACCATATACCACAAAAATGGAACATGTCCAAGAAAACCTAAAAAATCATGAATCGAATTTCAGAATTCTGGACCTCTAGTAAAAAACGAGAATGATACTTGAGTCTCCAATTATACACAAAATGGACAATATGATTAACTCCCAAATGCATTAAGAAAAACTAAGTGCAAGATCTTGATAAAGAATGCACAAAACAAAATGAGCCAATTTAAATTCAAAAATAGCTTTAGGAGAGCCTAAAACCTTCCAGAAGAAATACAAATATATCAGTACCTCTAAAATCTTGCAAGAGGTACGATTGTAGATGATTACAAATAGTCTTACAGAAGATTAGCAGACATAACATGGTCAGATTCCAAGCTTATGTGTTTGAAAAGAGCTCCATGTTGGAGCAAATGGTTAATAGATTTGTACTAAATAAAAGCCTTTCCTATCCACTGACCAAGCAAGCCTTTGTAGCTGGTAAGAAAAATTCTATAATAGCAAACTTAACAAATAATTTAAAAAGGAATAAGCAAGGAAGGACAAACATCTTATGAGATGAGAAATAGTCCGATCACATCAAACAAATGCACATGAACACTCAATTGAAGTACAACCAATGAACATTTGAAAAGAAAAAAAAATGTATATGATGAAAAAATCGCATGCACTATTCTGACTAATTAATCCAACAGCAGTAAAAAAATTGCTATCCAAAGGACACCAAAATACTAGCTAGTTTGCAAAGAATGTTAGACATTAAATTAAACGTATGAGTCAAAGGGCAGGGGGAATATGAATGCTACCAAACATGGAATCCTGAAATAAGCACTCTATGTCCTACATCCAATGAAATTGCACTTGCTTTCGAAGAAAGGATAGGTAAAATATACACTATTTAAATGTTTTTGACTGGAATTTGTTTTTCAATACTGCCTTTTAAGATTTAAATAAAGGCAAAGTAGTTTTTAGCTCTCCACAAAAAAAATCCATCGAACAAATCATGTGCGTTTCATGCAATGTGCAGATACATTTCCATATAGATAGGTTGGATCTGCACAGACTCCACACAATTAGTTCAAACAATTTACAGACACCCAAATAATCTTTACGGGAAATTTGCAAATTTTTATTTGCAGCAAAAGATGAGGGGGAAAACTTGTTTAACTGCCTTCGAAAAAATAAATGTTCTAGCTCTCATACTGAACTGATATTGACAATATAAACAAAATTAATTATAATAGCAATGTTAGATGCATAATAATTGAAACTCTAAAAAAAGTCATGAGGTATGACATATCTGTTGGAAAATGATGCGTGAGTCTCAGTGAAGATTCCATGCGATTTTTTTTAGTAAACAATTAATAAATGTTTGTATTTGCATGTTGCTGCATGTTGACTGTAACAGTCATGTGCATGCATGAGTTATATTTAGAATTGTTATGCAAAACCTCTATATTAAAAAGAGGTCATATGTAATGAATTATTAAATCAGAGGAATAAGAAGCTAAGCTCCTGTGTTTGTGTGTAAAACATTTTTTTGTGCTTCCTCTGTTTTCTATATTTGTGTTTTGTTATTCTGTTTGCCTGAGATTTAAAATCTACAAGTGGTATCAGAGCCCCGTTGATCGTGTTTGCTGGGAGATTGCAGAAGCAAGCCAAAGAAGTGTTGATCGCACCACATTGAAGCCCGAGTCGTTGAGTGCACTTTGTAGCCACCGCTCAAGAGAAAGATTGCAGGAAAGACCAAGATCGCTAAAGCTAATGGCAGATTGCTATTTTTCGAAGAGCTTTTGATGAATCCACCATTGATAAAGATAGGAAGAGTTGCTCCTGAGTCTACCAGAAAAGAAAACTGCTGCACCCTAGTGGTAAATTGATCGCTGTATAAAGGATTGTGTTGTTTTAAAGCACTTAGAGTTTGAAAGGAGGAGTTTATATATGAAATCAGCCAGATTGTTGTGTAGAAATAAAAGTTTAAATCGCTGTTTTTTGAAAAAAGGCTTGCAGACTGTCTAAAATAGAAGCATAAAGGATTGAAGGTAGAAGAATTTATTTATTTATTTTTTAATAGAGAGGTTGCAATCAACAAGAAAAAGGGTGTTCTTAATTTTCTTTGGTTGAAGCCATCTGTGCATTGCTTGAGATCTGTGAAGAGAAACCAATTGGTAATCTGATTTAAACAAGAGAGGTGGTCTTCTATAGTTCAAAGGCCATTGAAGTCAATTTGTTGATTCATGCATGAAGGTAAAGGTGTAGCTATTTGAATATTTTGTAGAGTTCAAAAGAAAGAAGTCTGCTAATTTGTAGAAGTTGTCAAAAAGAGGAATCACAGTTTTTCAAGAAGGTGAGTTTAAATTTTTTCTTTCAATGGGAAAGACTGGTAAGAAGGCGAAGAAAGAAACTATAAATTTATTGTGTGAGAAAGATAGTTTGAAAGATGAACTCGTGAAGCTGAAAACATGAAATTCAGAATTGATAGATAAGATAAAGGAGTTTTCAAAAGAAAGATGTGATTATTTGTGTGAAAATGAAAGTTTGGAAAAAGAATTGGAAAAAGTGAAAAAGAAAAATGAAGAGCTAGAAGGCAGATTTGAAGCTGTCAAGAAAAAGAATGAAGATTTGGAGGAGAAGCTAAAGTTATTGGAGAAAG